>VMDO01004013.1:0-132538 GCA_007922755.1 Pedetes capensis | reverse complement strand
CTTGGATGGGAAACTTAGATAGGAAGGGGGGAGGGGGGAAACATAGAGGAGGGTGAGGGGTAACCTATATGAATAATGCTTATCAAATTGCATATATGAAAATTGTCACAACGAAAAGCATGTCAAAATGAATCACATTACGATGTACATTAAAAATTTCTAATAAAAAATAAAATAAAAGAAAAGAAAAAAGAAAAAAAAAAGACACTATTCAACTCATCAGTTGATGAGAAATATAGTAAAATACTAAAGCCAATTCCAAGAGCACTTGAGGAGCTGATTATTTATGGGCAACTTAATAAACAAAGCTAAATTAGATTATTAGGTTAGAAACAAACTGGTTAATTTCCAGTTGTCCCGTAAACCATAGAATCTGGGGCTATTTTTTTCTCTTATGCAGAAAATACTGCTTCTGTGAAGTAACTTGTAACTTCGTAGAGCCTGAACCCTTACTTTAACTAGCAGAGTCAAACAGTGGTAGATTATTTTAGCAAATTAGGTAATCTTTGAGTGAGGCTGCTAAACACTTTCGCTGTGACCTTGAAATGGTAAGCAGTCATCCTTTGCCCTCTTTGTTTACATGGTATGAGCAGCTTTTCTTACCCAGTGGTGTGAGGAATCCTGGGCTCACCACCTAGTCATCTGCTACATTTATTTATTTATTTATTTATTTATTTATTTATTTAGGATGTGGTGCTTTATAAAAATGAAATTTTAATCAAGCCTCGGTCAAACTTTTATCTCTTCCTTGCTGCTTTCAACATTGGTAGGTGGTGCTTGTCTGCTCTGCAGCTGAGAAGTTAGGTTTAGGGAGTTTTTTCAGTTCCCAGCTGACTGATCAGGAAAAATGTCTTGACAGTGAGAACCTATTCTACCACGATGTGCTAGGCCACTGTAATGTACCAATGCCTCCTCCCAGATGTGTGCACACACATACACGTGCACACATTCCCATCCACCCACTCCATAAGAGTGAGGTATCCATACAATTTCATGAGAAAAAGAACTGCGAATCCACCTAGAGAAAGATAACCTTCCTTTGGTTGTCCCAGTCAGCTAAGCAATAGCACCAAAGACTTTGCTTTGGACTGGACCTTTGAGGTCAACTATTCCCACTTCTCTGTCAAAATCAGAATCTCCAGAATCATCTGTGTTCGTAATCTTGTAAAATGCAAATCTGATCATGTCTGTCTCTTGTTTAACACCAGTTAGTGGCTCCCCATTGTCCCCAGAATAAAGTCCAAATTCCCGACTATGACCCACAAGGTCTGGCCCTGCCTTTTCTCTTTTCAGCCTCAAACCTCTTCACTCTTCTGCCCTTGCACTTTCCTTCTAGCATATGGGTTTATTTTATAAAATATGCCCTTTTCTTTTTGACTTCTGTGCACAGGCTTTGTCTTCTCCCTGTGTAGTGCATAGTCTTCAGGTCTGATCTGAAGAAGATCCTATGAATTCCACCTAAAGATCCTTGTTTGTTCCTAACAGTAATAGTTGACGCTTTTGCTCCTTGAGTTGGAACAACATATGGAGAGCAGAATAGGATTGGTAGATCAGGAAATTTTTGGAATAACAGAAATATAGCATGTTGAGATTATGTGCAGAATCTGACAAAGTTGCTCATGGTATCTTTAATAAGAATAAGGATGCAGGTACTATGAGGGAGATTTATAACTGAGTGCACACAGACTCTCAAGAGGGTATTTGTAAGAAGTCAAAACCATGCTTGAGGGAGGTCTCTGTCTTTACCATTGACAAATCATTATTTTCATAAATGTTTTAGAGGTAGATGATAAGATGTTGGTAAAGTTTTTAAATGGACTCAAGATGGGAGAAGTTATTTTAGATGAAGATTATTTGGCAAGATGCCCCAGACAAATTGAAATAATGGATTATATCTAACCTGAAAAAATTTAAATGAATAATCCAAATGAAACAGCACAACAATAGGCTAGTGTAAAAGTGAGAAAAGAGATGTGGAACAAATGTCTGGTAAGACTAGTGGAGAGTAGATTCTGTGTGAGTCCACAACAGAGACTTCCTGAATAGGGGAGATTCCTTGGCTGAATTAGTGAAAGCATAGTGTGGATATCAGACAGGTTTTCATTCTCCTCCTTTTTCTCACTTGCTCCACCCAGAGATAGGAAGCCGTGTGTGGACTCAGGTGTTGTATGTCAGGATGTTGGCAAACTGGAGTGTGTGCAGGTGAAGGCACATGGGTGGGAGGGAGGCTGAAAGCTTCATGGAGAGTTGAAGACATCTACGTTGTTTAGCTTGGAAGCATGTAATAATTGTTTTCAAATATTTTGAAGACTAGGAAATGGAAGGAACATTTACTTTATTTGATGTGGCTCTGTAGGTCAAAGTGGGATCAACGAAGGAAAGTGTTAGGAAAAGGGGTTTAATACAATCCTCTTTTGAGGAAGACAGTGTTATAAAGCCAAGATGTGAGCTTGTTATCACTAAAAATATTCAAAGGAAGACAGCTAAAGAGTTGTTGGAAATACAACTATTACAAATACAAATAATACAAATATTAGAGGGTGATCCACTTTCCCTCTCTAGTATTGAGGGAAAGTGGATCACCCTTTAATTGGCATATGATTATTTTCTCCTTATAAGACCAATATTGTATATACTTGTATTAGTCAGGTGGTATATCCCTGTGGCAGAGAGACTGACCAAGGCAAACTTACCAAGGAAGAGATACTTATTGGAGGCTCACAGAGGACCAGTCCATAATGGTGGCAGGCAGATGTTGTGGCAGCAGTGCATATAACAGATGACCGTACATCTTCATGATCAGGAAGCAGAGAACCAGGAGTCTGGGTAAAAATCTCCAAAGGCCCGCCCCTAGTAACTCTTTTTCACCATGTTAGATCCAGCCTCCCAAGCTTCTATAAACTCTCAAGACAGCGCCCCCAATGGGGGATCCAATGTTCAAACACATGACATTTGGGGGATATTTAGATCCAAACTCTAACAATACTGTATAAAGTTAAATAAATAAATATGCATGAGGAACAGCTTTTCAACAGTTTCTTGCATATTTTTTTGTTGCATAATGGGAAAAGCTCTGAAAACAAATGGGCCTGCCACAGACTAGCAGAGTGATCCTGAGAAAAATCATTTAATTTCCCTATATCCTGACTTTGTGAAGTGAAAGAAATAGGATTGATTAGACAAAGCACAGAGAAAGCTATACACTAAAATAAAATGATATTGTGGAATAAGCTAAGAGAAAAATGAATGAGGAGACAATGCTGGTGACAGAATGTCAGATGAATGCTGGATCCCTGTGAGGTGGGTTGTTTCAGCAGTTCACAATTCACAGTGTTCACAGGTACTGTTCAATGTCTTCTTGTGTTCATTAGTTCATTTATCTTTTCTAGAAGCCCATGATGAAAGAGGCACAGAGGGTGCAAGTGATATGGAGATGAAAATGAGCCCAGGCCACCTGGCTCCAGATTCTCCACACTTATTTTCTTTACTGTCCATGAAGAAGATGTCATAGGTAGACAGTGCTTGACCAAAAATGTGATTGTAGTTGAGGGGCAAAGCAATCCTACAGGGAGTTCTGGAGTCAGTGGGCCCCTTCAGAGTTGTCCCAGGTCTTAGCAAGGAGGCCAGGCCTTCATATCCCAGCAACTCAAGATTATTCCTGGGGCTAGCAATAGCCAGTGATTGGCTGTATAGATTGTACTGGAGAGAAATTCCTAGAGGGGAAAGCAACCAAGGGTCAGAGAACAATAGCCAATCTTCCCAGCATCTTGGGGACAGGCATCCAGATGAAGATGGGATCAGGGCAGAGGTCAACAGAAGCCACTACGCCTGATGTAGACCATCCGCAAAGGTGGAGATGACAATGCTGATGATAACTATTACTGATGCTTTCCAAGGAGGGAGGCTTTAAATGCCTTATTCACGTTAGCTTATTTAATCCTCACAAGGGGCCTATGGTAGGGACACTTTTATTTATCTTTTGAGGTAAAGAAACTGAAGCACAGAGAATTTAGTAACCTGAGCAATATGGTTTGGTCAAAAGTGGCAAAATGGGAGTTTTAAAAACTTTAAAAAACGTATATCTAGTAAAAGTTTGCTCTTTTTGGTGTATATTTCTATGGCTTTTGACAAATAAGTGACAGTCAAGAGACATAACAGAGAGCATAATAGGGGAGGTGAACTTGAACAATGTATTGTTGTTGTTGTTAGGTGCCATCAAGTTGGTATCCAACTCATAGCGACCCTCTGTACAACAGGGGAAACACTATTGTCAGTGCTTCTCTGCTATTCATAGAGTTTTCAATGGCAGATTGAATTTTAGGAGGGGGTTGCCAGGTCCTTTTCCCAAGCCTACAGCTTCTGGTGTTCCCAGGCAGTCTCCCATCCAAGTACTAACCAGGCCCAACCCTGCTTAGCTTCCGAGATCTGACGGGATCGGATGCCACAGGGCTACCGCTGCAGGTGAACAATATATAGTGATGTACATGTATGGAAATGGCATAATGAAATCCATCAATTTGCATACTAAAAAAATCACACACACAAAGATACACAACAGTTCCATCACTTGCCCCCTATACTTTCTCCAGGTTCCTTTCTGGTCAAGCCCACCCCTGCCCCCAGGTCCATCTTTTTTAATTGTATAATTTAAGGGATTTAACTCAGTTGGTAGTGTGCTGCTCCGCAGTCTCTGAGGACCCGGATTTGATCCCCAGCACCACAAAAATGGGAGAAGGATGTGCAGTCCACTCCCAAAGCAGTCCTGAAACAATCAGCCATTGAAAACCTTATGAGGGTCATTAGGAGCTGGACTTAACTCAGTGGCACGTAGAAACAAAAAGTAAATGGACTTATACTCTATGCAGTCTTTGGCCTCCAGCTTTTCTGGTGTGCCTTTCTTCATGCCCCTGAGAGTTAAGTGTGCTGTTGCGTATATCTGGACAGAACTGGAGTGAGAATGCAGACTCCCTGACTCCTGAGCCTGTGCTGGGAGCACTGGCTCTGCAGACACACTGTGAGCAATCTAGCTGGTGGCTGTACAATGTGGCTTCTTTTGGTGTGAATGCAACTGTCATTTAGCTTTCAATGCTCCTATTAGCGACCCTATTAGAAATTGCTAAGGATTATTCATTTATCACAAAAAATGTACGAGAAAAATCCCCCAATGGACTTTGACTAAATTCATTAATCAGCATGGTGTCTCATTAGGAAAGCTGTGAGTAGGTGACTCATTACCATCTTTGTATAGAAATTTACCATGATTTATTACTATTTTTTCAAAGACGTGTTGAGAAAGAAGATCATTTGGATTTATGGTCTGTCTCTTGGAGTTTGATCTGGTCTTGCCATGAACTGTTAATAAATTGGCTTGGAAAATATCTGTTCTGTGCCAATAAAAAGGTGCTAATTTCCTAAGTAACAACTGCCCACGAGCTTAGATGTGCGAAGCTGAAATGTTATAACAGAACTTAACTCTCCAATCCCTATTTCTGCTTTTAATGGAAACTTAATGTAGTTATTTCAACAACATCCTCTTCTGTTTAAATCTAAACTAAAATCTAAATTTGGTCTAAAATTCAGTTTCATCAAAATTTTCCTCTCCTGTGTTCCACTATCCCTGAGTTCTTGGTGGGTTCGTGTGGCCTGAAAGAAGGGAATCTGGTTTTCCTGTCCTGTCTTAGGTCTCTGGTTTCCCTTTGGTCTTACCTCTTTGACATGTTGATGCAATCTGTATCCTCTGCCCTAGACCCAGGAGTCACCAACTATCTTCTCAGCACTTCAGTGACAGGTTATTTTTTAGGGAAGAGGATGTATCTCCTCAGAAATTCTTGGCTTTTTTCCATGTACCATGCTATGGAAGCCATTTATTTGAAAGCTGCTCTGGTGCTCTGCCTCCTGTATCCATTCTTCAGCCTTTGAACCTATAGCTAGGTATTGTATTGGACTTAGACCTTTGCCGTAAGCTGTGTAGTGTCTGAAGCACATGGGGAAAAGCCAAGAGATGGGTTTCCTCTGAAATCCCGCACTCTCACCTATGACTTCTAGTGTGTCCATATTTTTGTTTCTGGGGCCTCAACTCAGAGGTGGGAAGGGCAATGTGCCAGCCACTTTTCAGGTCTTCAGAGCATGGGGCCATCCAAACTCTTATCTCTTATCCAAATGGTAGGAAAATGACTTTTTGGACAGTTTCCTCAAATGTTTCCTACTCTAATTCTTTGTTCTGAGTTTTTCAGGATTTTGCTTTTGTAATTTAAAGCCAAATATTGAGCATTCCCAACCCTGCCCCTCTTTCCTCCTCCCGTTTTCCCCCTAAAATGTTATGAATCATTTGTCTAAAGGCAAAGCCCAGAACGTCCTCTTTTACTCTATCCTCAGCCCACTTTTTGCCTATAGACTGCAAAAATTAAAAAGGATTACTTGAGAAGGAAGAATACAAATGTTGCCATTATCTTGGGCAGGAGAGGAGGTTGAGGTTAACATTGAAGACAGCGTGAGAGTAGGAGGCAGTTAGGTGGGAGGGGTGAATGCTACTGCTGGGCTTATGGAGCTTGGAAAATCTCCTCCTGTGATTCTGACATCAATTTCGCCTCTCTCCAGAACCCCACTTCTTATCAGTTCCTACCAATGTCTTTCTCTGTGTGATGCATTTTTAAATATGCCATCTTGAATGAAGAAGGGGATGGAGGGGCCTCATTCTGAGCACTTCAGCGTGCTCATTTTTCCTTCTCTCCTTAATAAATATAAGACGCAGCTGTCTTGTTCAACAGTATGTCTTCTAAACCCAGCATAGTCAGCCAAGTGGGAGCTACTTTGGAAATATTTATTATGTGAATGACTGAGGATGGTGGAAATGATGGTGAGGATTGGCTCTGCGAAAAAATTATGTCCAAAATAATTGAGGAAGTGATGTTGTTATGATGTGGAAGGAAGGGCAATTCTGGGTTATGAAAGGGCAAGGGCAAAGGGGAAAACAGTTTCTACTCACAGAGGCTCATAATTTGAAACTCAGGATGGCACAGAGGGTAATAAATCAGGGCCAGGTGGTCTCCAGACTCTTGCTGCACTTGGCATCTGCCTTCTCCTAGTACAGCTTCTGTAGTGAGGGAGACGGGCAACCCAGGTTTCTCTGTGGGTCACAGGCAGAGCCTGCTCTGCTGTGAGCATCACCAAGGTTGCTCTGTTGTCTAGTTGAAGCACAGCCTTCCTCAGAGGGCCACAGACATGCCAGCCAGGTTATGTCACTAAAGTCACCCTACAGAATGAGGCTCAGGTGGAGGAAATAATTCCAAATAAGAAGATTGTTTCCTCCAAGTGTCTTTCTTGCTGATTTTCCCTGTTACTCTATACTTTTTAAAGAACAATAGGAACCACAGAGCTGAAGTGTCTGCCTGACCAATTTCAAATCAGTTATGACATTATAAACTGTTAGGCAGGACCTGTTACAAAATGACACCTTCCTATAAGATGGTGCCTTCTTCTACCCATTATGTCCCAGTCCTCAAAAAACCTGCCAAAACCTATCTCAAAATCTGCCTTGGGCCGGCAACTGATGATTACTTCCCTTTCCCTCTTCCAGCCTATCAAAATCTTCCATGCACCCTCTTCCTACCTATCCCAATGTGACACATTGATCACCCTTCCCCTCCCTCCTAGAGCCCATAAAAACCTCACCCCTTCCTCTCCTGGCTACTCTTCTCTCCTTTGTTAGAGACAGCCCTGGCAGGTTCTCTGCAATAAAGGTCTGATACAGTTTACAGGTTTTTGGCCTCTTACCCAGAATAAACCACTTTCTATATTCGAGGAATAAGGACACATTCAGGGGAAATTATTTTAAATCTTCCCTACATTGTCTCTATCCTTCTTGGTTTGTCTGTCCTCAGTGCTTTGATGGAACTCAGGGCCTCAAGAATGATAGAAACTCACTCTACCATTGAGCTATACTCTAAGCCCTTTCTTCCTAGTTTTTGAAAGCAGTGTGTGCGTAATGAGTCATGATCCTAATAATCTCATTTTGGATTTTATAGAATCCTTATAGAAAGTCCCCTGTCTAACGAATTTTTCGCTCAGAAAATAATAGGGCATAAACCTGGTCATTACCAGATTAGGCAAAAATGGAAGTCTGGCCTTGTTTAAAAATGTTCTACCTACTTGAGATATTTAAGTGTGATAGTATTTATGATGTTTTGATGACATAGGCAAAGATATTTTATAATCTTTTATCTTTACTTATTTATAGCAAAGTTGCCCAAACCAATCTTTCTCTTTCAATTATGGTTATACTGGAAAATGTATTATTCCTTAAGATCACTGAGGCTTAAAATATTTGCTTAGAACTTTCCATATTGATTAGTTGCAATATTTTGGCAAAAACTTTTGTGAGTATTAAGGAAACAAAAATCTGATAAAGTATGATAAAAATATGTCTCCTCACTATAATAGAGATGTCAAGTTAGTATGTTGTCATAATATGGAGTTAAATTTGATAGAAAGCACACACTCCAACTTTTTCAACAAGTATTTGTTGGACATTGACTATGAGCAAAGAAGAACACTGTAGAGAATTAAACAACGAAACATCCATTTCCTGACCTCAATAAATGTGTAAGATAGAGGAAAGGGAAAGTACAAATGTAACTCTAATCAAAAGCAAGTTGGAGAGTGGAAAATATTCTAAGAAATTTTGAAAAGACATAACACTGCTTCTAGCAAGAGATAAAGGAAGAGTCTAGGAGGAGTGGGTGGCCTTTGAGTTATTTCTGGAAAGGTGAGCTATGATGGGAAATCCTTCTAGTAGAAGAGCAGCAGGTTAAGTATATATGATTCACTTATATATGGAGTAAAACACATTTTGAGGGTTGGCCTAGGGACTTAACCCAAAATATATCCATTTCAGCCACAAAATCTCCTTGGATATTTTTCACATTCTGACCCCAGGGCATTTATGCTTACCTGGAATGCTTTCCCCTAAATGTCTGAATGGCTTGCTTCCTCACTTTCTTTTGGTCTCAGTGATAACTGTGACCACAACTTTTTAAATTTCACTTGTCATTCTTGTCTTTCTTGCTTGCTTTGTCTAGAGCACACTTACTACCATCTAATATGCTGTATTGGGAGAAGGACATGACAATCCACTCCCGAAGCAATCCTGACACAATCAGCCATTGGAAACTCGAAGAGGGGTGCTATGAGTCGGACCTGAGTCAGTAACACCTAAAGCAACAACAATGTACTATATGCCATTCTTACTTATTTTTCTGTTGTTCCCCAATCGCATATATGCTTCATATATGGAAGACATGGATTTTTTTAATGTTTTATTTCCCCAAATCCTATAATAGTACATGGAATGCATTCAATATGTTTGTGGGATAATTGAGTGAGAGAGCAAATATGGAGAAACAAAGAGGTGCCAAATGGTTTATTTTAATTAGTCTGAGTCATGACACAGTTATAGGCTGAATCTGCATGTTCTTTCCTCGTGACAGGTAGTTTCTATGTGTTGTGAATCAGCATTTAATGGCTACAGGCGTATCTATTAACGTGTAACCTCAGGCAAGTCATTTGACCTCTTTGGGTTCCAGTTTTCTCACCTGTAAAATAGGGAGAATGAAGTCCCTACCACATAGGAGTATTATAAACATTGTTGTTGTTGTAAGTTAATATAGTTACACGTGTCTGACATACGACAATTTGTATATGGGTATTTACTCTAATTATTTGACTTCTTTTTATAGACTTGAGCTTGGTTTGGCCATTCAAAACATCTGCAAAGATTCTGAGATCGTACCCAATATTTTAGGTTTTCTTTCAAACTGGCACTGCCCAGATTTCAGGAAATATCCTTCTGAGTTGACTATTACCTTGCCTCTTTTGCCTGACCTTTCTCCAGTCCTCGTCTTCCAGCCTCCCTATCTTTACCTTCTTTATCAGGTCAACTTTTACAGGCAAACTTTTCTCACTTCTCCTTCCTTCTTTTATGCTATTTGTGTGTGTGTGTGTGTGTGTGTGTGTGTGTGTGTGTGTGTGTGTGCGCGCGCTCCACCCCAAGGCACTCCACCCCTAAGCCACCCCCAGCCCCTTTAAAAAAATTTTTTTTAAAAACAGAGTCTCCCTAAATTGCACAGGCTGTCATTGTCTTCTGCTTTCCAACTTACTGGGCTTACAGGTGTGTGTCAAGGCACCAGGCTCCTTCTATGAATGGGATATGTGATCAGCCAGCATGTCTCTTAATCATTATCTTAATTGGCTTTGGTATTTCCCCTGGTGTTCCTATCCCAAGGCATAATTTATTCTGTTTTTCAATGTGCCACACAGAATTGTGTTATCTGAATTCCATTGCTCTTCACTATCCCCAGCCGTTGGTCTCTCCTTTTCTATTCCAGACCATGAAATCCATTTTTTAATCTGCCACACAAATAACAACAAAGATAACCAAAAATGAAAGCTTTCATTAAATGCTTTTAATTGCCATTCTGCCTGCAGACAGTGAGGTGAAATGTGTCTCTCTCTCTCTTCAATCAATTGCTTTAGCTTTCCTCCTTGCATTTTCTTAGTGGAGGCCTAAGAATTGAACAGAACCCTGGTAGTTTCATTTAGACATTGGAACAAATTGTTTCCATGATGTTTAGTTTCTTGAGTGTTCGGTGGCTGTAAAACATTCGTCGAAGCTTTGTCTCCTTGGTGTTGCAAGTCACTGAGATCTAGCAGGACAAGTCCACAGAGGTTCAGCTTCCGGGGTAGGTCGTCCTGGTGTGGGGAGCTGGAAGCAACCATGTCTGTGACCTGTCTCTCCCTGGAGTCTGCTGGGAGCTCAAGGCCACTGCACACTGTTCTGTACTGAGGGTAGTACTCTTCCCTGTTACCAGGGAAGAGATGGTCCCTGTTCAGAGTTGCAGAGACTCGCTTTGGGCACTTGGAGAAAGTGGAGAAAAATGTTAAGGAAACTGATATCATTTTTACAAAGAGGACTCCACTCTCTTGCTTCAGTGCACTCCTGGATTCAGCAATCGAGAGCAGAAAAATGAAAAGTGAACTTTTTTCCTTATAGACTAGATTCACTCCGTATTTGACAGTAAGTTAAAAATACTTGGCTGGTTGGAAAGGTGAGAAATGGATGAGTCAGTCCTCCCAAATAAAGAATCTGCTGCTGAAACCCAGGGCTGGCCAGATCCAGCATTGGCAGACATCATTTTTAAGTCCTTCCCTACTAGACAAAATTCAAGGTGTGAGGAGCAGAGGCTGCCAGTATCCAGATGCAAAAACCTGTATGAAGGTGACAAAAACGTTCAAATGACAATTTGGAAGAAATGAATTTCAACTCTTACTCCTAATTAAAAACACCAGAGAGAATATGTAACACAAGAGTCCTTGTTACAAGGCTGGCCTCGGTTTACCTCACACTTGCCTCGTCTCACTGAGGTGCTGTGGCAGGACCTGTTTATGACTCCAGTCTGCTCCTCCTCACAGTCTGTCTATTTTTGGCTCTTGGTCAGTCAAGGTAATAATTGTGCTAATAAATCTCTCCTAGCAATGCCTAACACATTGTTCCAAACAGTTGTCCTTGGCATTGAGACGTGAGTTTTGACTTTTTCATCCAATGCTGACACTCCGGGCCCTACTTCACTGAAAGCACCTACTTCTGACTGCTAAGTTTCATCTTCTTTTAATACCCATCTCTTCTACCCTTCCTGCCTTCCTTCCTCCTTATTCCCTTCCTCCCGCCCTTCCTTCCTCCCTCCCTTCCTTCCTTCCTTTACTTCCTTACTTCCTTATTTCCTTCTTCTTTCCCTCCCTCTTTCTCTCCCTCCCTTCCTTCCCTTTTCCCCTCTTCTTTATCTTTCCTTTCCTTTTTCTTTTTCTTTTTCTTTTCCTTTCTTTTTAGTTCTTTTCTTTCTCCACAGCCTGCTTCCCTTTGATTTTTAAAAGGTAAAATTTTATTTTGTTAATTGTAGGAAAATGCATTAAAAAATTAGAAGACACTGCAAGAAATTCCCATAAATCCATCCCTGAATTTCCCCTATCCTTAGCATCTTTCATGAATAAGGTGTATTTGTTGCAGTAAATAAACCAGTATTAATACTTATTTTTTTTTAGAAAATACTCTTTTAAATTATATGTAACTAATTATAATAAAGCCATTGAAAACCCTATGAATAGCAGAGAAGCACTGGCAATAGTGTTTTGTCTGTTGTATATTGGGTTGCAATGAGTTGGACACTGACTTAATGGCGCCTAAGAACAATACCAATAGTAATAAAATGCTTTCATTGATTTTTGATGACCTGTTATATGTTAGGCAACCTATGGTGGTAGTTCAATCATGATTTGACATATGGAGTTGTATCCAGATCTACTAAGCCTTTCCCAATTACCATTAGGTCTGACATAAGATCTGCTGTTGGACCGTTTCTCAGCATCTTGAAAATTATTGTTGTTGTCAGTTGCCATTGTGTCTGGTCTGACTCATAGCAACCCTGTGTGCAACAGAACAAAACACTCCCTGATTCTGTGGAGGGACACAATCATTATTATGTTTAAGCCCATTGTTGTAGTCACTGTGTCAATCCATCTAGTTGAGGGTTTTCCTTTTTTTTGTTGACCTGCCACTCTCCCAAACATGATGTCCTTCTCCAGGGATTGGTCCCTCCTGACTACATGTCCAAAATTTGTAAGACACAGTCTAGCCATCTTTGCTTCCAAGGAACACTCTGGTTGCAGTTGTTCTAGGACAGATCTGTTGCTTCTTTTGGTAGTCCATGGTATATCCAATATCTCTAGCACCAAAATTCAAAAGCATTAATTCTTCTTTTGTCTCTCTTGTTCAATGTCCAGCTTTCACAACCATATGATGTGACTGAAAATACTATAGCATGAGGCAGATGCACCTTTGTTTTTAATGTGACATCTTTAATTTTCAGCACTTTAAAAAAGTCTTTTGCTACAGATTTTCCCAGTGCAATGCTTCTTTTCATTTCTTAGTGGGTGTTGATTGTAGAAACAAGCAAAGCAAAATCTTGGACAACCTCAATCTTTTCTCCATTTATCATGAAGCTGCTTACTGATCCAGCTGTAAGGATTTTTCTTTTGTTAATGTTGCAGTGCAGTCCATATTGAAGGCTGTGTTCTTTGATCTTCATCAGTAAATGTTTCAAATTCTCTTCACTTTCGGGAAGCAGAGTTGTGTCATCTGCATCTTGGAGGCTATTAATGAGTTGTCCTCCAATCCTGATGCTGTGTTCTTCATCATAAAGTCCAGCTTCTTGGATTATTTCCTCAGCATAGAGATTGAAGAGGTACAGTGAAAGGATACAGCCCTGATACACACTTTTCTTGATTTTAAACCAGGCAGTGTTTCCTTGCTTTATTCGAATGACTGCCTCCTGGTCCATGTACAGATTTCTCACAAGTACAATTAAGTGCTCTGATATTCCCATTCTTCGTAATGTTATCTGTAATTTATTGTGTTATAACACTAAATTAAGCTTTTTATGTGTAGCACTAGTTTCTTTCATGTAAACATTATCTCTTACTAAAGTCCATACTTGATTTGGATTTCCTTAATTTTTGCCTCCTGTTGTTTTCTCTCTTTCAGAATCCCATCCAGGTTTACACATTATATGTAGTACTTATGTATCTGTAGACTCCTCTAGCCTGAGATAGTTTCTCAGAATCCCCCCAACCCATTTTAGAATTTGTTGGCAGTTTTGGGGAATACTGTGTAGTGTTTTATAGAATGTTCTTCAGTTGGGATGGATGTGATGTTTTTCTCATGATTATCCTGGGGTCATGGATTTTGGGAGGAAGATCATAAAGTATGTTCATCACACCCTATCAGGAATGAGTAGGGTCAACATGACATCTCACTGTTATCGATTGACCTTGATAACCTGACTGAATAGTCACTCTCTGCCTCCTCTTCACACTGTACTCTTTGGAAAGAAGTAACTACACACAACCTATACTTAAAGAATGGAGAATTATACTGTACCTCTTTGAGGGCAAAGTGTCTACAGAAATTAGTTGGGATTCTGTACAAGCAATTTGTCTATTCTCTTTATGAAATCTTTTCAAAATATCAACTTGTACTCATAGTTATTTATTTTATACTTGGGATTACATATAATATATTACTACTTTAGTTTGTTACTCGATTGGGAACCAACTTTCCTTTTACGAGGTCACTCATTACTCCTGAGTATTCTTCTCCCTTAACATTCTTGATTGTTGTAAGCTGAAGACTGTAATATGTTCTGGAGATTTTAAACTATATCAACTCTAGCCTACACAGCTATTTTTTGAAGATTTCTTTTAGATCCTCCTCTTCTTCCTTCCTCCATAGTCCAAAGACATTTGAAAAATAATCCATGCCTAGAGTCCTGCTGATAGAAATGCTACCAGTTTTAGTTAACTGCTCAGAGTCACTGTGTGCTTGACCTACCCTGTGTCACATGCCGCTGATTTAGTTTATTTTCATCCTGTTTTCTGTGTAGGGTCTTAAGCACTGGCATTTGATAAATACAAAAAGATGATGAATTCAAGGTACTAAGTATTTTCAGTTGAGAAAATATTGAATAGAGCAGAAAGCTATCAAAATATAAAATTATGTTTTCTGTCATAGTAGGATAGTCCAGTTTGAACTTTCTGGACGTGGAAGATAGAACATCATGCTATCCAAAATATAATAAAAATCTTTCCCCAGGAGGCTTGTTAGAATCCAGTGGAACTACACTTTAAGCCCACATAGCTGTTGCTTACTGTAGCCTTTTCTTGATTATATGTTTTAGGTTCATCCTGAGCCATGAATGCCTGTGTGATCCAATGCAGTTGAGGTCCTGAATTTTCACTTTCTCATCACATTCAATCAATTGGCTCCTTTTACTTAAGGAAGGGCTGATTATTAGTTGACTAAAATGTTCTGTCTGTCACAGTTGCCTTCCCATTGTAGTCTCTTAGTAAGTTACCAAACACATGGGCCTCTCCGGTTATTAGAAAGGGAGTTTAGAAACTCTGTAATTACTCCCTTAGACAAGAATCTACTTAAATGCTGTCTCACTGGTTGACTTTAACCCAGTGCTCCGCAGGGCCAATTTCCCCTTTGTTTGGTAGCTGTTATTAGAATACTTTTGGTAAGAGCAGAGTTAGATGATACATTTCTTGCCGATGATGCCTCTATTTCATCCTAGCTGTCTTGTGGTAGATTTCCTCAGTGTGTCTGATCTGTAATTTTTGCAAAGCCAGACCACCGTCCTCTGACTCCACGGGGCTGTCCTGGTTAAGTGCACTCTGTCTTAGCCCTTCTGATGTTCAGTGTGCGCTAGGATACCGTTACCTACTCTGTGTTTTTGCAATGAACATTTTCTTTTAATTCCATGGCTTATTTCCCAATGTGTTTGAAAGTGACAGGCTTCTAATTGGTATTTACTTTGGGGCCCGCATATGTAGTTAGGATTGATAGCTGATTACCCACCTAGGCGTCTAGTGATGTGGTGGAGTGCAAGAATACTCGGAACTGCAGCTGGTCGGGAAATGCCCGATTAGCAGGTGGAAGGAGAGCATGGTGCATGGCGAGGGGCCACAGGTGTGGGGTCGGATTTTGGTACAGATGAAGCTGACAGTGCTGGATGGGGGGCAAGCCCTCTGCTAGGGGTACTGTGCCTGGTATCCCAGTCACAAAAGCATTGGAGAAAGGCCTTCGGGGGCTGGCGTCTGAAGTCCTGAGCTCTAGTTCAAGCTGTCTTTAATGGGTCAGGTCACTTCAACTCTCTAGACCTCTGATGTCTCATTTGTAACCATGTGGGCTGGACCATGGCAGTCTTAGCTCTAAGGCCCTATGCTTTTTAATAATTTTGAATATTTTTCACAATGGTGCCTCATTTCCCAAGTTAAATGAGGTCGAATTTCGTGGATATAAAAAAATAAAGGTAGCTGGGCACAGTGGTGCACGCCTGTAATCCCAGGGCTTGGGAGGCGGAGGATCACAAGTTTGACACCAGAGGCAGTCTGTGTAACTTAGCAAGACCCTGACTCAAAAAAAGTAAAAATATGGGCTGGGGGTGCAGCTCAGTGGTCCAGCACTTGCAAAGCATGCAAGTGTGAGGCCTTGGGTTCAACTCCCAGTACCAAAACAAAACAAAAAAAAAGATAGATTTTTAACTGTCTCCCTCTTACTAAAGACAAAAGACATTTGGAAAAATAAAATAGACTTAAATGCATTCCTGCCACCCTGATTTATTGAGAGACTGGCACCAAGAAGGCAATAATGAATAAGGCACAGACTCTGGTCTCAAATGACACCAAACGTATCAGTGTCCTCCTCTCCCTCCACACTCTTCTCCGTCTTGAAGAGAACTTAGACAGGGACCAGGTCTCTGGTTGACTTTTTTCTGAACACTCCAGTGTCCCAGGGTTGGGGAAGAGATGCTTTGGGGCCCAAAGAGGATTCAGGTAAGTACCTAAAAGTAAGAATTCTTTTAGCCTCAGCATTGTCAAGGTTTTAAACAACAAATTATCACCCAAACTGTTAGCTCAGTTGGTAGAGGCCCTGAGTTGGATCCCCAGCACTGCAAAAAATGGAAGAAGGACATGGCAGCCCATTTCTGAAATAATCCCAGAACAATCAGCCATTGAGAGCTCTATGAATAATAGAGAAGCACTGACACAGTGCCAGGCATGGCACAGTTTCAGGGACTGTTTCGTGCTGTTGGATATCAGGTCGCTATGACTTGGACTTGACTTGACGGCACCTAACAACAATTTATTACCCAAGACCCAAACTGTAAGATGACATGGTACTTTTTAACAGGTAAGGAAATGTCTCCTCTCCAGACAAACTGCACAGATGTGCAACCCGGTGTGCTCCAATTAGGAAAAGGGTGCCTTCGGGTAGGCAGACATGGCCCAGACCAGGGGAGGCAGTGTAACCAGGGCACACAGTGGCGGGTTTTCAGCCCCTCTGTTACCCTCAGCAGATGCCCTGCACAACCACACGTTCCTGCCTTGCCAACAAATTCCCAAGATCCTCCCTGAGAACATTTCACCAGGAGAGCAGGGCCCCCTGGAGCTGCCCTCCCAACAGAACCAGGCCATCAAGACAGAGTCTATTTTCTTTGTGTTTAAAAAATGGGCACCGTGTGTATGAGCTGTCTCAGGGTTTGGGTGACAAGGCATCCTATTTTTGTCGCGTTGCCCTGGTTTTTACTGCTTGTCCCCTCCTTCGGTGTCCTGAGAAGTCCTCCTGAGCGGCAATGTGTCCCCTTTAATAAATCAAACCACCCATGCGAGATCACAGCTCTTGCAACAGGACTGTGCGGAACCCTTGCAACCAGGCTGCTGCCAGCACCGCTAGAGCCCTGCGAGCTGGCTTCTCTGCCACACACACACTCTGATTTAATTGGCCTAATGAGTTTGGGCTGATGTGACCAAGTGATCAATCAGGTCGGAGTTATGAGATGTTGAAAAATGGGATTACGGAAGAGAATAGGCATTTGGCAAATTGACTACAGGACAGAGAGCTGAGGAGTCTTGATTTAACAATTGAATGGTTTCTTTTTATTTTCTCTCCCATGCCTTGAATGCTGATAAGTCAGAACAAAACCAGCTGGGCTGTGCTTGCTTGCTCAGGTTTCATTGGAATTCATCTGCAGTTTCCCCTCTGTTTTGATTCAAGAATGCTTTTCTTTCTTTCAAACACAATAAGCAGGGAATTCTGCCTTGTATGAAACATTTGAAAACCAATGAATGCCTGCTGTCTAGAAAACTGAAATGTCCCTTGCAAATTCTTGCTACCCTTACACACTGGGAATAGAATTTATGGGAGAAAAATGACAAAAGTTAACATCAGTTTTAACATTGATGTGTAGCATTAGTTCCATTTCAGCATTAGCCACTTTGTTTTTATTTATATAGTGAATTGGGTTTCTGGCCAGGGAGAGATTTAGGGGTTGTGGATTCCCCCCAGCCTGTCTTTTCAAATAACTATTTGAGGTCATTCCAGGATAGTAACTGAAACTGCTTGAGACAGACATTCTTCTGCCTCTGGGAAAGTTAGAAATTCAGTGAACTTACCAAGCTTGGCTGGTTTTCTGGTTGACTTGCTCTGTCTGAGGTAAATACAGATACCTGTGGCATGTGGCCTTCTGCTGTTCATTTACAAAGATCTAGAGGCCTGATCTTCTTCTTCTTTTTCTTTCTTTCTTTTTTTTTTAAATTGAACTTTGGTCCAACTTGTAAAATGTATGTGAATTTGCTCCTCCATTCTAGGAGCTGACTCTATGCATGTTCGAATAAATCTGGGTTTGTTCCTTCCTCTCTGCAAGATTGGTAGGAAATTTCATCTCACTCATTTTTGCCCTGGAACTTCCTTTGGTCATTAGAGGGAATTGAAGATCTTAAACCTTCCAGAAAAATCTGAGGGTGGGCCTCTGGTCCTGCTGCTGAGGTGGCTCATTCAAATGCCAGCAGAGGGTCTGGGGCCACATCCTTTATGTACAAGTTGGCCCCAGGGACTTTCGATCACTCCTAGACCACAGAGTACAAGGTGTCGCCTGAGGCCTCTGTCACCTCATCAGCAGTCCCACATGGCATGTGACCTTAAAGTCCACAGGAGAGGGCCATGTCTCTTAGGACTTCTGCAACTTTGAGCTAGAGTCTTTAACAAGCCAGGTGTCTCCTTTGGGAGCCTAAGCTCTGGAAAGCTCTCTTCTTTGGGGTAAGTCAAACCTCAGACATCCACCTCATGAAGCCTTCTCCCTGTGAGAGAGAGGAGGAGGAGTCTCTCACACTCTTTCACAGGAAACCTACAGACATATTGCAGTTAGATTCACTTCTTTGTTCCCTGCCATGTTTGATGTCTTCTTAAAATTTTTGTTATTTTTGAACTGTTGAGGAAGCTACTAGCATTTTAATTAAGTTCAAGATCATGGAGCCAGGGATAGTCTTTGATGTCTGTGGTAATACTTTTTATTGTCTTTCGTATGATTTTCTCTCAGAAAGCATGAAGTTATCTTTCTCATTGCCTTCCTCTTTATGTTCAAGTGCAAAATTCTTCTGCGGGGCAGGCTTTGTGGATTGCGTGGAATGTAAATAGTCCCAATGGCTAAGAAACCTCTTCTTTTACCTCAGAGCTGAATGAAGCAAGGGGTCCCTCCTGCTCTATCCTGTTTTCCCTACAACACTTTGAGCATACTTTTAAAATAAAGTTATTGTAATATTCCCATGTCTAGGCAGAGTTTACATTCCACCTGCCATCCAATTCATGAAGAAAGATCAAGGCCAAGAGAAGTATTGGACCACAGTCCTTTTTTGATGGTGAAAATTTGAATATAATAGAAGATGGGAAAAGAATCTCTTCATTTGTGTGGCCTTTTGTCTATGTTTGAGGTCTCCTCTTCAGATTGACTGCGCTAGGTCCTTTCCTGATTCATTTCTTTGTTTATTCATTCAACAGATTTTTGGTGTGCACTTAGTTTGGATCAAACATTGTTCAGGCCCTGGGAACAGCACAGAGATAATCCAGACAATGCTGTATTCCCCTAGCTTATGTTTCAGACCGTCTTTCTTGGCACTCAGATGGTACAATGACATTGCCTCTCTGGAGGTTCCCTACCCCTGAGAAGTTCAACCAGGAAGCAGATGAGCCTTTGGATATGGTGATTATCATCCATATTTATCCTTCCCTAGCCTCCCTGGTCAAAGAGCTGATAGCTCAAAAGTGGTTCATCGCAGCCCACCTTGCACTGTGTAGCAAATATGGAACCCCTGCCATGTGTAGCCAAGCTTGATGGTATCATGAAGACTCTGTATTTGGGAGCTATGGTGCCCACCTATAATCCTGGTGACTTGGGAGGCTGAGGCGGGAGGGTTGCTGATTTGAGGCCAGAGGCAGCCTGTACAACTTAGCAAGAGTCTGTCTCAAAATTAAAAAAATAAATAATAATAATTAAAGGACTATGAGCATGTCTAGCCTCAGCTCTGTGGTTGTATCTCCCCTGGGAATGCAAAATCTTTGGATCTACAGGAGGAGACATGTTGATAATTCCTGATATGGAGTTCCACCACCCCCTCTTTCTAAGGCATTTTCAAGGCAAATGACCAATCATGACATTGTTTCAATAATTTTCTCACTTTGTTGTGTTCTTCCTGGATTGACTCTGTGAATCCCAAAGCTCCGCTTATCTTTACTTTGGTATCCTGGGGAAATCTAGAAAAGTGGTTTGTGCCTACCCTTGTGGAATAAATGGATATAGAGATGCATTTAGGGGAAAACAGAAGGATGCTGAAACTGTACTCTTTTGCATTTCAAGTGGGCATCTTGGTGTTCTTAGCTTTCCGTCAATTTTGGACTGAAGATCTGTGGATACCATATGAACTGATGAATAAATGTTGAAATATTTCCTTTACTTCAGGCACTATGTCAGGATCTGTGCATCCTAAAGCCATGACCTGAGCTCTCCTTGGTGCTCACTGTGTCCACAGCAGGGAAGATAAGACATATAAACAACTATAATAAAGGATCCGAAATCTCAAATGCCAGTAAGGTGCTTCAAAAATCCCGAGGAGCAGAAATGTGGTGAAGATCGTGCATGTATTTACTTTTGAGGGTTTTTTGTGGGTTTGCTTCATGATAGTCACCATTGATTTACTTATGGGAGTGGGCAAAGGTGTAGTTCAAGGACTTGGAGGTGTTTGCCAAGAGGCATGGGTATCCTGGCCATCATCAGTCCTCAGCAGTCAGCCAACACTGGGGGAGAGTCAGAAGGCAGGGGCACAGTCAGAGCCTGTTTGTGACTCTGCTCCACATCCCCCAGGACCTTCTCTCACCACATGCTCCATGGGGCAGGTGTTACAATTTGGAGGACTCCCAAAAGAATATAATCTCTTCACTTGTGTCTTCCTGTGTTTTTCTTTCTTTCCTCATTTTGTTCTTAACTTTGAAAGAACCTGTTTTTATTTCCCTAGCTTTAACCTACTTGTGTTATTTTGTATATTTTTTCATTGTGATTTGATTTGCTTAATTCTGCCCTTGACCTCCATTTGGCAAAATGCCCTTCCTTATTCTTAAGCTTGTCTGGATGATAGGATTTCTCTGATTTTTACAAATTCCCATTATGCTATGTTAGATCAGTGCCTTAAGTTTCACCCTCTAGAAATTGGCCCGGGCTCAAGTTATACCAGGTCAGAAAAATATGGTTATAAGACATTTTACTAGGGGCTGGGATTTAGCTCAGTTGGTAGAGCACTGTGCTGCAGTCTCTGAGGTCCCAAGTTCAATTCCCAGCACTGCAAAAATGAGAGAAGGACCTGACAATCCATTCCCAAGGCAATCCCCAAACAGCCATTGAGAACACTATGAGGGTCACTATGAGTCGGATACTGACTCAACGGCACCTGACAACAACAACCATGGTGTGTATGGGGGCATTGTCCACTAGTGAGATTCCAAAGTTCAGAAGTCATGAGAGTGTCACCACCACCTTTCGGTATTTTGAAACAAGTGTCACTCTGTGTCAATGTGATCAATGCCAAGATTGGGAAAACTAACAGAGCATGGCTATCTTCTTGCTGCTGCCTCTTCATTTGGTCAAAACATGGCGGGTAGTTTCTCTGCGCATTTGTAATTGCTTAATTAAAAAGCAGTAGGGAAAGAGAAAGGCCATTGCTTCTCCAGAACCACAATAAATATTCCGAAGCAGCTCATCTGTCTCTGGAGTTCACTTGGAAGAGACAGAAGTGCAGGAATGGCTGTGACCCAAGTTCATGGAAGATATGACTCGGCACATTCTTTCTGCACAGTCTTGTACATCAACGCCTGCTCATTTTTTTCAGGGTCAATGTTCAAAGTGACATTTGGGAGACAGGCCTGATTTCTGCCTGGCTCTCAACAAATCTGGAATCTTTTGCTCACAGGCCCATAGCAAATGTTGGCAAATTTCTTGCAAACATGGGCCAAATTTTAGTTTCATTATGAAATACAAAATCAGAGCTGACTTTGAGTTTTGCACTAACATTTTGCACAAAACTAATTTGCAGTTCTTCCAGATGGGTGTGGTATCTGTGGCATGCTGTCTGCTACACTAAAATGCGTGTGGTGTTGGGGGTTGTGGGGGGAGGGAATAAAATTTGTTCCCTGTGTGGGGAAATATGAAGGTTGTAGGATTTATGGTAACAAAGAGATTTTAAAAATTATACCAGTTGACAGCAGTTTTATCCGAATAGTTTCAGTATTAGTAAGGTAAAAAGGCAGAGAACCAGCATTTTATTGAATAATTTGTGCTAGGCATTGTGCTTGACATATACCATCTCATTCAATCATTGTAATACTCCAGGATGAAGGCTTTTCTCTCCCTCTCTCTTTCTCTTTCTTTCTTTCTTTTTCTTTTTCTCTCTTTCCCTCCCCCTCCCTCCCTCCCTCCCTCCTTCCCTTCCTTCCTTCCTTCTAGGGAAATAACTTATTTACCTTCTGCCTCTTGTTGTTCTGACCCAAAGCAGCCCTGTTTACAACAGAACAAAACACTCCCCAAAACTGTGTCAGTGCTTCTCTGCTATTCATAGCATTTTCCATGGCTGATCATTTTGAGATTATTGCGGGAGTGGGCTGCCAGTTCCTTCTCCCATTTTTGTGGTGCTGGGGATTGAACCCAGGGTTTCAAAGGGCATGGAGCAAGCACTCTACAAATTGAGCTAAACCCCAGGCCCCTTCTGACTCTAGAAATCACATATTTGTTGTAAATAAGATGTGTGTATATGTGTGTTTATCAGCCAAAGGATACTTTTTGGCAAGGACTAAAAAACCTCCTCCCATTAGAGGCAAACCCAACTTGAAGATGTTTCCAGCTCATCAACAGGGCTACAGTAGCCAGTGCACAGGTTGTCTCCCACAGGAAGGTTCCTGGTCAGGGGCTGGACATCATCTAACCCCACTTCACTCACCCGGCTGACACCTTGGCACAAGACTGTGTCTGTCAGCAGAAAGGGACACCTGTGTTTACTCGTGTGGGCTGTAGTGACTCTGCTGGCGCAGATCCCATACACCAAGCAAGCACCCTAAGAAAGAAACATTGAAGTGCTAGGTAACCTCCCTCCCTCCTGGCATCTGGGCATTAATCTCTTCATTTTCCTCTTCTCAACCATGCATGTCTGAGCTGTTCCTTGGAATTCCATTCTTCCTGACTCTCATCTCACACTGGAACTTGTCTGGGAGGTGGCTGACCTGGGAAGTACCTGCCTGTTGTTCTCCCTCTCTCTGTGATCCGCAGGGCATGGGGCATACACACAGGTGCAGGGCCCTGGCCCTCCATAGGCATTGCTCCATATAAACTGTTTAGCTCAATATTTAGGTTATGCTTCATTTGTACCCTTTTCCCTAAAACTCTGTGGATGGCTAAGGAAGTAAATGTATTTGAGTTTCCAACTTTGGAAAATAGATTAAAGGAAAATTTGGAGAGTTATCTTTTAATTCTTAACCAAGTATGTTTAGTTTGCATAGATAAATGAATTTTAAAAACCATAATGAGGAAAGGATTGTTATAAGTTAACTAATAAATGTTTATTATACATCTATTTTATCCTTAGCAATGCATTCCATGTAAGAGTAGAATACAAAAAATGAAGACATGATAATAGATTTATAGCATGGCTTAAAATAATGTGAAAACCATCAGCATATATAAATCATTCTCTAAGTGTCGGGAGATAGGACCTCAGGACTCTGAATATGCTCTCCAAGCTATGACTTTTCTGTCCCTTGCCATCTTGCAAAGTTGGCTGCTTGCTGACTTTCATTTTCTTTGTCTCTGAGTGAGACTCTGTTGTCTGTAATACCTTCCTCCAAGGCTACTGTGTGCCTAAAATGAGATCATGAATGTGCAAAAATTTAAAATATGTAAGGCTGTTTAAACATGGAAGGATTGTTCTTTCAAAGAAAAATTAAAAGAATGATGATTTTTTAAAAAATACATAACTTTTCTTTTAAAAATGATGTACACTTTGTACAAAAATGTGGAGCTAATCAAGTATACGGGGCTGGGGTTTAGCACAGTTGGTAGAGGGCTGCTCTGCACTCTGAGGATCTGGGTTTGATCCCCAGCACTGCAAAAATGGGAGAAGGACGTGGCAATCCACTCCTGAAGCAATCCTGAAACAATCAGCCATTGAAAATCCTATGAGGGTTGCTATGAGTTGGATATAACTTGAGGGCACCTAACAACAGCAACAATCAAGTATACATCAAAAGAAAAAAATTCACAAGATTCCTGAAGCCCCCAGAGATGATCATGGCTAATATTTTGATGTGTGGTCTCAGTCTTTTATTAACTGACATTAATTTATCATACCTGAGATACTACTCTTTGTACATTTTAAACACAACTTACTCAATTTTATGAGTTTAACAATTTAAAGCAAGCACACGGTTAGCTATTTTATGGAGTTATGAGCAAAATCAGCTTTAGATATAAGCCAGAGATTTTGCCCAGTAGCACTTCATAATATGATTTTCATTGGATTTATACATAGAATCACGATATCTCTATAGGATCATTTATATATAAGCTCAAAATATAGTAGTTTTCCCCTAATCATTTTTAAAGTTTTAACCTAGACATAGATGTTCACATTTTGAAATTGTATCCTTTATTAGGAATTAAGTAACTAAGATAATCTTAGCTGTCCACATAAGAATGTCCTAAGTGCAATGTCAATATGCAGGTGTTAAAAACCATGACTGGTTTTCAGTACTTTTTTGCCCCCTAATAACTAGCTGCTTTGCTCATGATAGAGTATAAGTAAAACTTTAAATGCACACAGAATTCTCAGGTATCTAGGCAGTATAAAGGACGATTACCAGGAAATTTAACCCTTTTTCAGGTTGAGACCCCCTTACCCTTGCTTAAAATTAAGAATGCTGTTCTTAATTTAAAGCCCCCTGGGAGTTTCAAATCCTATATGCTTTGAAAAATCTCTAATTTTCCATAGACACTGTAAACACACTTTGCCTCCTTTGGGCCGCTTAATTTGTATTGTTTGCCTCAACTTGCTTGGTTAGTCATAGTCATATCAGTATGTTCATGATTATATGAATTGTTTTAGATAACATGATTCTTTCTTAACCATGATTAAGTGTAAAATGGCAAAAACATTCCTCTTGGGCAAATCATCTTTCTTTTTTAAAACTAGTTCTATCTTGAAATAAAACAAATGAAATGGAGCCCATTTCAGTTTGAAGTATAAGAAAGTATTATCACACCTTCAAGGGTTTGTGCCCCTTCCTCCTCGCCCTGCCCTCCCCTCGTCAACTCCCCACTCCTGTTTCTCCATGTGTCAGGCCTTAACAAGGGGAAGAAAGCCCTCACAAGGATATTTAGAGGGTGAGAAAATGTTAAGATGATCTGGCTCTTTGCTCATTAATGGTGAGCTGCATAATAAGTGCCATGGGGTTGGTAGGTTTTACTGCATCCGTTAAATATTAACGGTACTTGTACTTTCCCAAGTGTTGTTGATGTGCCTGGATACTGCTCAGCCAATCACAAAGAAACTGGTTTCCATGGAAGCAATAGCATGGATTCATTTCATTCACAATGAAATCCACACAGCAAAGACAGATCTGTAAAAATAACCCGTGCAAAATCAAAGCAAAATATTTCTAGGTGGTGTTCTATGCCTTTTGATGTGTGTCTGTTTTCCATTTTGAAAATAACCTAAAAATATCTGGGCCTTCAGGAGCGCATCCAAGAAAGCTCTAACTCTTACCTCTGCCTCCTTGTTTGTTGCTAGTCTTTTGGGTGTGTGCACCTGTATGTGTAAAGTGTTTGCCCCCCTCTCTTGTTTACTTTTAACACAGCATTTTAGTCTTAATTTTTAAATGAAAAACAGAATATTCTGAAACCTGTTGAGTATGGTCTACCTTAAACGACATTGCTATAGGACCAAAAAGAAGAAGAGAGATAAAAATAATTTCATTTCTGATTCTCCTCCCTGAAGGCCTTTAATAATGCCCTCAATTAGGTACTGCTGTTACCTTTATTTTACAGATGAAAACTGATGCTCAGAGAGGCTAAGCAATCTCTTCAAGACTGCATAGACACGAAGTGGCAGAATCTGATTTCCGGTCTTGGTAGATGACATAATCCCAAATTTCCATGCCATGCTTTTATTTTTAGGAAGGAGAGTAGTAACAGTATTCGCCACTGGAGTCACACACATATCTGGATTTATCTACGGATCAGTGGATCTATCTCTGTCCACACATACTCTTATGCACATACTTACATAAATGTACTAAAGAGTATTCATTCCTCTTCTCTTCCCTCCCGTAAACAGCACTGTGTCTATAGCTCTGTCACGGCACTTACTTTATTGTGGTGGCCATTTGTTTACCTCTTGGCTCATGGCCACATTCTGAGTCCAGGTGATGATGGGTAGGCTAGGGCTGATGTGGATATTTCTTGAGCCTGGAACTGCTTGGCACAATTGCTTCTTTATATAACCATAGTTGATTTAGAATCTACAAGAATTTGAGTGACAAGCAAAGGAGTTTTACACAGGCCCTTAGCAAAAGCAACACTGTATTGTGGCTGGGGGATGCTATTTGGATAGACAAGAACTTTTCATCACTCTTACTTGAATGCAGAAGTGAACCCATTACATCTGAATGATTGGCTGAAATCAGTATCTGGGAGTCTTACAGATGCTTGCAGATGCAGAGTTTTCCACTTTCAATATGTGAATTTGACAGCATGCTTATCTATTATTTATTGAAACAAGTTCTCTAAAATTAAAAATACTTGAAGGTAAGAAAACTGAATTTGAAAATGAGAGTAGCCTTTTGTCAGTTTCTCCCTCTATTGTTCTTGATTAACACTGAGGAATCAAGTACTTTCAATGTTTAGATTCTCAAAGACATATTCTATACAGCAAAGCTTTCTAAAAACCATGGCAAATGGTTAATTACCTTGCATGCATTGCCCATCGCCTGTCTTAATAAACAGAGTCTATCAGATGTGACCCAGCCTATTCTTTGTGACTCAGCACCATCAGTCTGACTATTATTTGTAAACTATGGGCCAGAGTGACACCCTCAGGTGTCAGAGTTCATAAAGGACTTTGCCTGCCTCCTGCATTTCTCATTTAATTCCACCTCTGCCAGGTCCTAGCACTTAAGTCCTTTCTCTGGATTACAAAGTTTCCTTGCTTCATACATATGGGCCATTATATGTCTAATTTTATGTCCTCTGTTGGCTAAGCCTGTTCTATTGGTTTCGTGGGGTACCAGAGAAGTAAGCTAGTTAAATCAGATTCCTTTAGGGGAACCCCTGAATATGTCAATTATCTCTGACCTGTAGGCTACAGGGTGACCTTATTTATCTTCCTCTATAAAGTATGTGCATCTACAGTTCTACCACCCTGGTGTGTGATCTTGCCAGATGTCAGAAGCTAAGCAGGGTCAGACCTGGTTAGTACTTGGGTGGGAGACCACCTGGGAACACTAGATACTGTAGACTTGGGTTAAGGCCCCGGCAGCCCACTCCCAAAAAACAATCCAACATGGAAAACTCTATGAATAGCAGAGAAGCATGACAATAGTGTCGGGCATGTTACAGTGTTGGGTAGTGTTTTGTTCTGTTGTACTGGGGTCGCTATGAGTTGGACCCAAGTCCAGTGCACCTGACAACAACAACAGCAACAACAATAACATAAAGTATGTGAATGTGGTTTAAATGTTCCTCAATGTTGCTAAAGTCTTTTATTGTTTGTTTGTGATTGTTGTTGTTCAGTTCAAGGAGGAAATATATGTGGTCCAGTATCTAGAGAGCTGTTTGCTGACTGTGTGAGGCTATTGTAATTTGTAACAAAGACTATAACCTATTCTGTTGTATTGAAGGAAATACATTTTAAGAGGGAGTTTCCTTTGAGACTATCTCTAGGAATCGTGACATTTATGACTAAATGAATAGAGCTGGGATTTAGTTATTACGTCTTGGATACAGAGTGAGTTGCAATAACAGAGAACAAAAAATAGTCTAGAACTGTGGCACATTTTGGAGTAAGACAGGATACCCTCCATGCTGAGTACCCATAAATGCTTTTAAATGGAAATCAGTGTGATCTCAGCGTCAGGGAAGAGAGGAGCCACCAAGCTCCTCTTTTGTAGATGTACATATATATGTGTACATTATATAAAAATATATGTATTTTTATATATTTATCCATAAATATATAATTGTATGAATTCAGTTATGTGCTGTATTATTTCTGAAAGAATTTAAGGTAGCAGTAGTGCCAATAGGAAAGGAAAATGGGCGAAATTCATGAGCCTATGTAAGAGTCACCAACACTTACCTTGTTAGCAGCCTGGGAATCTTGCATTGCTTTTTGGAAACACATTGAAACTCTTCACTGGATTGTGGCAGGATGTCCCTCCTTCTGCCCTGAACGATTGCCAAGGTTGGCATGCTTTGGTCCCAGTTACAATGTTGGAGAGAAGAATTGGGAGTTTTTTCCTTTAGACTATGTAGGTGAATTTTTTCAAAGGAGTGTGTGTGGACATCACAAGGCGCGGCTGTGTGCTTTCCATGATGAATTTATATGAAGAGTTTTGAGAGAACCTAGAGTAAAGGAGTCAGCGTGGTCTAAGGGGAAATGACTCAGGCATCCTTCTGGAAAGATTGCAATTAAGGAAAATGTTATCTTGCTGACTGCTGCAGGTCTGTTTTGCCAGGGGAGGCCCTTCAGTGCTAACCTAACCAGGATGGTTGCTGTTTTAAAAGGGCTTGAGAGCCAGGATGCAGGATCTGACAGAAAGGGCAGCCGCCTCCCCTGGAGGGACTTAAAGGGCAGCGAAAGTTCAGGCTGCCCTGATCTCCCCGGCGGCCTGAGTGCACTTGGAAACGCTCGTGGTTAGAGATCCTTCACTGGGTAAAGGCTCTGTCTCCAGAAGGCCCCCATGACTAAGTCTGTCTTTTACCTGGACTCACCATTGATGCCCTCTTTGAACGTGGGAGCAGATGAATGGGTCAGGTGGCTTGCCCCAGCCAGAGCGGACTCGGGACTGAGGTGCACCATGGGGACCTTTAGGATAACAAAGTTGGAGGCGAGAGGTGGTGTCCCCGGAAGACTTGGGTGGTAAGAGTTGTGTGGGTAAAACCTCAAGCCATGGGACCACCGGAGGAAGACCAATGGGAGATGAGGAGTGAGGTTGGATCCACAGTTTGGTTCAAGGCTGGTGCGAAGTTTTGGTGCAGCACAGATGACCAGGCTGTGAAAAAAGAAAGCAGATATTTTACTCCTATTGACCTTTCCAATCCAATTATACAATGATTTGTACGTAATCACTTCCTTGCCTTCCTGACTCCACATCCCACAGAAAGAGCTACATGTCTTTGGCTTTGGCTTGGTGGCTCCTCTTTCCCCTGACCCTGAGATCACATGGATTTCCATTTAAAAGCATTTGTGGATACTTAGGACAGAGGGTAGCCTGTCTTGCTCCAATCTGTGCTGCAGTTCTAGATTATTTTTTGTTCTCTGTTGTTCCAGCCAAACACTCACTTTGTATCCAAGATGTAATAACTAAATCTGAGCTCTATTCATTTAGTCATTCACCAAATCTGTTTTGAACGCTTGCTGAGTGTCAGGTACAATGCTCGGTGCTGGCAATGTGTGGGACATTGTCCCTGGCCTTCAGACGTTCTCTTTATTGCCAGAGAAATTGCCTGCCACTCCGGAGGTTCCTAAGGTCCTTGGCAACTGGGATATGTCCTCACCTTTGGAAGGATCTGTCTTTCCAACTCCCTTCCTCTCCCCTGAGCCCTGGCATCTGTTTCAGAGCCACAGTGCCTGACCAGAACCCAACTTTCATGCCATGGGGGTTTGGGCTCAGAATGTTTCCAGGAGAAACAAAAATTAATTTACAAACATTGGAACCTCTCCAGAGAGGCTTTGAAAGGTTTTCTTTGTATGCCAAGTGTTGTACATTTTTCTTCTTGTCCTTATAGGAGGCAGGTAGGGTTCAGTTTAGTAGAATAGACAGCCATTTTATGCATCCTTGGATTTCTAGCAATTGGGGAAAGTCCTTTGGCCAATTTTTTTTTCATGTGTGCTCGTAGGCAGTAACTACTTCCTGTGTGAGAAATGGGACATGGGAAACTGCTGGCAACATGAACTTTGATTTATGCTATTTAGAGCTCAAAATTTGGAAAAATTGTTAAACATATGACTGAGGTGTTGCCATTTCACTAAATCATGAGGAGAGTAAATTCTTCTCCAGTGTGTGTAATATGTGATATTTTCCAGTGGATCCTACATAAGGAAGAGAATGAGCTGGACATAGTGGCACCTGACTATAACCTCAGCACTTAAGATGCTGAAGCAGGACGGTCAGGAGTTTGAGGCCAACCTCAGCTACATAGCAAGACCCTGTCCCAAAAATCCAACACAAAAACAAACAAACAAAAAGTATTTTTAAAAAATTTTTTGACACCATTGCAAATGGGATTATTTTCCTTATTTCTTTTTCAGTGAATTCATTTCAGGTTTATAGGGAAACTACTGATTTTTGTATGCTGATTTTGTATCCTGCTACTTTGATGACAGATGGAGGAGACTTTTGGTCTTTTAAGTGTAGGATCATAAATTAGGTAAGTGGGTGTAAGTGTAACCAGAAATGATGTAATATGTGCACAGTGGAAATAGCAAAGGCCTTGCTATTCTGTACCCCACTAACATTTATTTAAAAAAGTAGAGGATCATATCATTTGGGAACAGCTTGTCATGCTTTGAATGGCAAGTGCCCCCAAAGGCCATGTATTTGTACGTTTGTAGCTGGTGGTGCTGTCCAGGAAGGTTACGGAACTCTGAGAGATGAGAATCTAGCTCTGTGGAAGCTGGTCACTGGGGAAGAGCCTTTGGAGATTTTTACCTGGAGCCCCAGTTCAGGTCACCCTCTCTGTTCTGCTGGTCACTAAGATGTGAGGTCATTTGCCCCCATGCCTGCTCGGATGCCATTGATCCTGTAACTGTGAGCTCTCAACAAATCTCTTCTCCTATAAATTTGTGCCGGTTGGTTTCTCTGCCACGGTGACACAACAGCTGACTAATATAAGGGATAATCTGATGTCTTCCTTTCCTATTTGTATCCTTTTGATTTCTTTCTCTTGCTATATTCCTCTCACTAAAATTTCAAGCACTATATTGAATAAGAATGGTGAGAGGGGCAACCTGGTCTCATTCCTGACTACAGAAGAAATTTTTTCAGTTTTTTTCTCATTCACCTTAATGTTGTCTATAGGTTTTTCATATACAGTCTTCATTAGGTTGAGGTATGATCCTTCTATCCATAGTTTCTTCAGGGATTTTATCATAAAGGGATTGTTGAGTTTTGTCTTGGGCTTTTCTGTGTCTATTAAACTAATCATGTGATTTTTGTCCTTGATTCTATTTATGTGCTACATTATGTTTACTGAGTTGCATATGTTGTTGAATCATCTTTGCATCCCTGGCATGAAATCAACTTGATCATGGTGTATGGTATTTTCAATGTGTTATCGAATTTAGTTTGCAAATATTGAGGATTTTTGCATCTATATTCATCAAGAACATTGGACTATAATTTTCCTTTTCCTTCCTTCCTTCCTTCCTTCCTTCTTTTTTGTTGTTGTGCCCTTGTCTGGTTTTGGGGTCAGGGTATTGGCTTCATAGAATGAGTTTGGAAGTGCTCTTCCCTATTTATTTCATGGAATGGTTTGAGGAACATTGATGTTAGTTCTTTAAAGGCTTGGAAGAATTCAGCAGTGAATCTTTTTAGCCCCAGGATTTTCTTTGTTTGAAGTCTATTACTGCTTCTATCTCATTGCTCACTATAGATCTGTTTAGGTTTTTGGACCCTCTTGGTTCAATTCTGGTAGGTCATATGTATCCAGAAACTTATATATTTCTTTTAGATTATTCAATTTATTGAAATATAAGTGTCCAAAGTATGGTGCTGGGGTTTAGCTCAGTTGGTAGGGCGCTGCTCTGCACTCTCTGAGGACAGGGATTTGATCCCCAACACTACAAAAATGGGAGAAGAACATGGCAGTCCATTCTAGGGACAATCCTATAACAATCAGCCTTCAAAAACCCTATGAGGGTCGCTATGAGTTGGACCCAAGTAGATGGCACCTAACAACAACAATAACAAAAAGTGTTCAAAGTATTCCTTAGTTGTTGTTGTTGTTAGGTGCTGTCGAGTCGGTATCTGACTCATAGCAACCCTCATAGGTCTTTCAATGGCTGACTGTTTCGGGATTGCCTTGGGAGTGGATTGCCACGTCCTTCTCCCATTTTTGCGGTGTTGGGAATTGAACTCCAGACCTCAGAGACTACAGCGCAGTGTTCTACCAACTGAGCTAAATCCCAGACCCATTCCCTAGTTATGTTCTGGATTTCATTGATCTCTGTTGTAATGTCCCCCCTTCCATTTCTAATTTTATTAATTTGCATTTCCTTTCTCTTTCATTTGATTAATTTCCCTAATGTGTTAATCTTGTTTATCTTTTCAAAGAATCAACTCATTTCATTGATCCTGTCTATGAGAGAAAACGTGATATTTTTCTTTCTTTCCCCTCATTACCTTTTCTTATTGTCCCCTTTCCTCTCTCTTTAGTCCCTTTTATTCCTGCAAATAGTTCTCATTCTGCTTTCATGGCATTTATATTAAAATATTTAATAAATATATTAAAATCTAGTATCCATGTCTACCACATATCTGTCAGCTCTTTGTGCTGTGGGGGCTTGCATGTTGCTGTGATGCTGAAAGCCATGCCACTGGTGTCTCAGATACCAGAAGGGACACCCATGGTAGACAAGTTTCAGCTGATCTTTCAGACTAAGACAGACTAGGGAGAAGGACCTGGCAGCCCACTCCTGAAACAATTAGCCATTGAAAACCCTGTGAATAGTAGGGAAGCTTTGAGTCAACTCTAGTGCTGGAGGGCTGGGATTTAGCTCAGTTGGTAGAGCGCTGCACTGCTGTCTCTGAGGTCCCGAGTTCAATTCCCAGCACCGCAAAAATGGGAGAAGGGCCTGGCAATCCACTCCCAAGGCAATCCTGAAACAGTCAGCCATTGAAAACCCTATGAGGGTCGCTATGAGTCGGATACCGACTCGACGGCACCTAACAACAACAACAACTAGTGCTGGAAATTGAGCCCCCCAGGCTGGAAACAACTAGGAAAGAGTTGGCTCCTCAGAGTTGACCTTAATGATGGGAATGCAGTAGAGTCCCTGGGACTTCCTTTTGCTGATGTGTCACAACTCAAAATGAGAAGAAACACAGTGGCTACAACGATGGGCTCAAACATAAAAAGATCATGTGCATGGAATAGTGTTGGGTAATGTGTTTTGTTCTGTTGTACACAGAGTTGCTATGAGTTGGACCTGACTCAATGGCACCTAAAAACAACAACAAGCATCTGCATAGGAGAGAAGACATGAAATATTTATCTTTCTGGGTCTGATTTATCTCACTCAAAATGATAATCTCTAGTTCCATGTATTTTCTTGAAAATGACATGTTATTTTCTTATGGCTAAGTCAAACTCCATTATACATATGTATATATACCACATTGTCTTTATCCATCCATTTATTGATGGACTTCCATGTTGATCCAAATGTGATCTTTATTACTTCTTCCACTCTAGAAATTTTGGGTTTGGCTTCTAATTTTTCTAAGGTGTTCTAATTTTTCTTTGAGGTGTATCATCAGATTATGTCTTTGAGATCTCTCTGATTTTCATTGTAGGTATTAAATAGCAATAAAACTCCCTCTTAGAATAGCCTTTGGTGTCTCCCAAAAGTTCTGGTGAGTTGTGCTTTTGTGTGTTTCATTTTCATTTGAATCTGGGAATTCAAATTTTTTTCTCTGGTTTCTTCAGTGATTCACTGATTATTCAAAAGTGTGTTGCTTAATTTCCATGTTTTTGTAAATTTTATGTAGTTTCTCTTGATGTTAATTTCTAGTTTTATTTCATTATAATCTGATAATACAGGGTTTCTTTTTCTCCTCTCTCCTCCTCCCCCTTCGCTCATTCCTTTTCCTTCCTCTCTTCTCTCTCTTCCTTCTTTCCTCCCTTCTTCCCTCCCCTTCCTCACTTTCTCCCTCCCTCCCTCCCTCCCTTCCTTTCTTTTTTCCTTCCTCCCCTTCCCTCTCTCTCCCTCCTTCCCTCTTTTCTTTTCTATCTCTTTCTTTCTTTCTCTCTCTCTCTCTCTCTCTCTTTCCTTCTTTCCTTCTTTCCTTCCTTCTTTCTTTCCTCAACCCACATTGCTTCTGTCTGTGGAGGAGATGTGTTTCCCTGTGAACGTTCACTTCTCCTTTCCATGGAGAAGAGCTGTGGCTAGGAACTCATTGCCCGGAGGGGATCACATTTCCAGCCTTCCTGTCTATGTGGCTGCTTCTTACCTGTGTGATGAGGCCAAAAGAGATGTGTCACTTTGGGGCCGAGCTGGTTAAGAAGTAGGAGTCCTCTTCATGCTACCTGTTCCCACCTGTAGAGGATGCAGCACAGGACTTGAAGCCATGGGGGTTGGAGCCAAACGATGAAAGAAGCCTGTGTCCTTGAAATCCTGCCTATACAATGCCATGTCTGCTTTAAGAACACCCATCTAGTCCTGGAATTGATTATAATAACACCAATAATACCAAAGAATGGTAATAATACAGATGGGCTAGAAAATTCATGTAATAGTACTGACAATGTAAAAAGATAGTTCACGACAGAAAAAGTTTCGATCTTAAACATAACTGGGATCCAAGGATATATAGAGGAATATCACCACAAAAAGACAAGCAAATGGAAGAGGGGTCTCTGATGGGGGATGGAACAGGGAAAGGAGGTACACAAGAGGGTAAGGGGGAACTTATCTGTGTAATGTACAACAAAATGCATATATGGAAATGTCACAATGAAAAGCATGTCAGAATAAATCACATTAAGTTGTACATTAAAATTTCCAATAATAATAATAAAGAACACCCATCTAGTTGAGTGAGAACTGAACTCGTAGCGTGTCAAGAAAATAAGGGCTGGGAGTTTATCTCTTCTGTTCCCTTGGTAGCCATCACAGACGATTCTATAAATGACACAAAGGTGAATGGAGCACAGTTCTTGTTCTATAACTAAGAAACGTGAGGGAAGGCAGGCAAACAATTATAATAGAAGGTAGATTTTAATTGCTTGTTGTTGTTGTTGTTAGGTGCCGTCGAGTCGGTATCCGACTCATAGCGATCCTCAGTACAACAGGGGAAACACTATTGTCAGTGCTTCTCTGCTGTGCATAGGGTTTTCAGTGGCAGATTGATTTTTGGGAGTGGGTTGCCAGGTCCTTCTCCCTTTAATTGCTTAGAAGTTTAATATACTAAATTGCAAGTGACAGGCTTTATCAAAGGGAGAATTTATTAGCCAGATGACCACAATATTGATAACAAGACTCAGAAACCAAGCCAAGAGTTACACATGGCTGTAGCTGGTTCCAGGAAGAAACAGGGTCCAGGGGACCTCCAGGCTGTGAGGACTCGCTTGGTTCTGGCCAGGACCGGGGGCTGTAGAAGGGGTGGCCGTGGTGCACAGCACAGGGACTCCAGCACCGCGGGGCGGAGTGACACTTGGAAGGCAAGGGGGCTCCTTTATTCTTGGAGGAAAGGAAAGCATATTCAGCAGCCAAAATAACCAGTTTCCTCTACAGATGGAGTCATTCATTTGCCACCTCACCTTCCCTTTCTCTTTTGCTATTTCCGTTTGTTTAGTGTATTTGGCATTGTGAACATTTCCTGTTTTTATGTCTGGCTTCTGTGCTCAAATTAGATCTTTGCTTTTTGTTCTGCCTTTCCTCACTGGCAGAGGTGACTATTTCCTAGGGGTTTAACAGATATGTATTTGTTTTATTTGCTGAGGGAATGTAATTAGGAAGATATGGTGGCCTCAGGTCTCTTGCAATTGTCCCAAAGTCAGTCTCTTATCCCCATCTCCTGCTCCCCTACAGTTAGCCAAGGCTCCAGCTATCCAAGGCTTCTGAAGGAGGCCTTTGCACACAGCCATCTCTGATGTCTCCCTGGGGCTCATCCTGCCCTTGCAGAGCCTGGCCTCTCCCTCCCAGCCAGCCCAAACTCTACCATCCATGGCTTGCCACATGCACATGGCTCCCATTTCCGCTGGCTTTGCTTCTAAATCCTCACCCCTCTGCACTACCTATTACCGAGGAAACATATTTTGTTACGTTGCACTTCTATACTTTTACACTCTTACATTGGTAAGAACAAAAAATTATTTCAATATTAATTTTATTTCAATATTTATTATTAATTTCAATATTAATTTTCTTTTCTGACTACATTATTGCCAAGTAAACATATTTTGTTACATTGTTCTTGTATGCTTTTACACTGTTACATTGGTAAGAACAAAATTATTTCAATATTAATTTTATTTCAATATTAATTTATTAATTTCAATATTAATTTTCCAACTAGATTATTACCAACTAAACATATTTTGTTACATTGTTCTTGTATACTTTTACATTGTTACATTGATAAGAACAAAAAATTATTTCAATTTTAATTTTCTTTTCCAACTCTTTGGAGAACAGGAGTAATATATGATAGCCTCCATAAAGGCTTGATGGAATAGCGTGAATGGTAGGGTCCTAATTACCCTTTGCTGATAAAATGAGTTCATTCTTGTTTTCAATTTCAAGACAGTTACCTGGCATCTAGATAGCTAAGAACTGCCAAATATTCACATGAATACAGTGGTTTCTTAAGTGAGAATGTTTGCCTTTTGTGTTTATAATACAGGTACCTGGGAAAGGTTGAAAGGTATATACCGGGACTTTTTTGTGGATATAAGCTTAGAGATAATGAAACCTATTACACAGAGTCGGGTTGCATATTGACTGTGCAGAAAAGCAGCTTCTCTCGAATTGTAAATGGTGATGGTTAGGCTGCTCTTCTTATGCTGCCTTGTGTGATGGTGGATGATCCACTCGGTAATTTGAATGTGGTGTGTGTGGAAAGGACGTGTGGAGGTAGGGGAGCTGCCGCTGGGCTGGTGAAGGTGGAGAACTACCATGGTTTCCCGTGGGCTCTAGTGGGTGAAGACCAGAAAATACTTTGGTTCTGGAGACAGGGAGGCATTGAATATTTGAAAACAAATTCACCTGGTTCCTTATCTTAGGCTGCAACACACACATCTGCTTTTAGTATTCTGCTCCACATTTTGTGCCTTCTAGAATCTTCCTGCTGCTCTCACTGGCTTCTTTTTAATCACAGTTGTCTATTTGCAATGACATAGAGGGCTGAGCCTGTTTATTTTGTGGCTCACAAAATAATGATAAGGCTCTGCCAGCAGCTTGGATAAATAGCTTTTTGTATGAGAGATATCTCCACTCAATCTTCTCAAAAACTGTGTTCTTTTTTTCTTTTCTTTTTTTTTTTTTTTTTTTCAGGACTGGGGGTGGAACTCAGGGCCTGGCGTTTGCATGCTCTGCAAGTGCTGGACCACTGAGCTGCACCCCCAGCCCATTTTTTTACTTTTTTGAGACAGTGTCTCGCTAAATTACACAGAGTGCCTCTGGTCTTGAACTTGTGATCCTCCTGTCTCTGCCTCCTGAGTTGCTGGGATTACAGGCGTGTACCACCCACACTCGGCTCAAAACTGTTTTCATTAATTGCTAAAAACATACCATGAGAAGTGCTGTTCAAAAAACTTACAGGCTAGTAGAAGGTTAAAAAGGAAATGGCTCCAGGGTATATCTTCTTCAGACCTCTTACTTAATTAAAAACAAAAAAACAAACAAAAATCCCACTGAAGTCTACATAACAAAAAGACAAAACTACTCAGAATAATTAAACACTAATGTCCACAATTTTGCAACTAAAGTATACATGTTCACTCTTGAAGTTCAACTTTAAAATTTGTATTATTTGTATTATCTGTTGTAAATCCAACAGATAAAAGCCTCCCTGATGCTAGGCATGGTAGCTCATGCTTGAAATCCCAGTGACTTGGGAGGTAGAGGCAGGAGGATCTCGGGTTTGAGGCCAGAGGCAGCCTGCACAACTTAGTGAGACCCTGTCTCAAGGTAAAAAACTAAAAACAGGGCTGGTGGTGCAGCTCAGGGATAGAGCACTTGCAAAGCATGTGTGAGGCCCTGGTTTCTACCTCCCTACTACTGAAAACAACAACAACAACAACAACAACAAAAACAAAACCAGGCATCACCCGGATGCACGCTGGTTGGGTCCTATACTTTAGTTTACTTGACTCATTAGTCAATAAGCAAACTGTGGAAACCTCCAGTTTTGGGGACTGTCATTTCAGTAGAGGGCTGTTGCATTAGTCAAGTCGTAGGCCCAGCCCAAGGTGGGCATGGCTGAACCAAGGGCTTCTCTCTCATGCAAAACCAGCCCATTAACTTCTTTAAAAAATTTTATCTCAGGCCAGGCACTGTGGCGCATACCTAAAATCCCAGTGACTCAGGAGGCAGAGGCAGGAGGATTTCAAGCTCAAAGTCAGAGGCAGCCTATGTTACTTACAGGACTTTATCTCAAATAAAAAAATATAGGCTGGCACAGTGGTGCACACCTATAATCCCAGTGGCTCAGGAGGCAGAGGCAGGAGGATCGCAAGTTTGAGACCAGAGCCAGTCTGTGTAATTTAGTGAGACCTGTCTCAAAAAAAAAAAAAAAAAAAAAAAAAAGTGGGCTGCGGGTGCAGCTCAGTGGTACAGCACTTGCAAAATATGTGCGAGGTCCTAGGTTCAACCGCAAGTACTGTAAAAGAGAAACGTATCTCAATATTTTCTGATGTAGGAAAGTGATTTAATGTTAGGAAAAAATGCTTTATATTTTAATTCTTCTCAAGGTTGCTTGATGTCGTTAGGTGCTGTGGAGTTGGGTCTGACTCATAGCAACCCTCAAGGGGCTTTCAATGGCTGGTTGTTTCAGGATTGCTTTTGGAGTGGATTGCCACAGTCCTTCTCCCATTTTTTTCAGGGCTGAGGATTGAACCGTGGACCTCAGAGAGTGTTGAGCAGTGCTCTGCCAGCTGAGCTAAACCCAACCCTAAGTGTTGGTAGGAGAGAAAAGGAACATTGATTGTGCTCTCACATTAAACTATAAACAATTTTTTCTTTTCTCACAACGTGAGTTCTTACCACGCGCAGCGTCCTTTGCCCACACCGCTCCCACTATCTCAGTGAGTGAAGGGCTTTTTATGGTCTCCATTTTACTGATGTAAAAACTGAGGCCCAGGGAGATGGGCCCAGCCAGAGAGCAGACATCTGAACCCAGAAGTCTGACTGTGAAGACTACCGGGTGTCCTGCGAGGCAGGCTCCCCGGAGATGCTCTGAGGGGCTCAGGGGAGCATCAGCTCCGTCAGCTGTGGTTTCACACCCAGGAACCCCCAGACCCAGACATGGCACCTGCTGCTTTTGGATGGCCCTGGCGAAGGCGGGTGGGTCAGGTTAGCAGCCGTTGTCTCTTCCGAGGGACAGGGCAGGAGCAGAAGTGTGGCTTTCTCTGGCTATTCTGCCCGGGGCACAGATGGTAGTCACTGTTGAGACTCAAAGTGCAGTGACAGTTTGGTCTTGCTCTTCAGATCAAGGTAGGGACGAGAGGGTGACCATCCTGAATGTCAACTGGGGGTGTCTCTTTAAAACATAGTTCCTACTTGCCGTGTGTTATTTCCTTGGTGAATGAATGAATCTAGACAGCGCCTGCCTTTTTCAGGCCAGTCAAATATTCTCTCCTACTTTCTCTCAAAGCCCCCAAAGACTGATGTTTTGGCATTCAAACAATTACCTTAAAGATGGCCTAAGGGCAGTCCCAGTAGCCACATGAAACCCTTTGTGACATACTGGGTTTGATTTCTGGCTCGGAAAATCTATGCTTAGGGTAGACACAGCTTTCACAAACTAGGCTCCAAAGTGAATCTTCAGCTTTGGCTGTTGTTTTTGTTGTTAGGTGCCACTGAGATGGGTGAGACTCATAGCAACCCGATGTACAACAGAAGGAAACACACCCCCGACACTGTGCCTTGCCTGGCACTATGTCAGTGCTTCTCTGTTACTCATGGAGTTTTCAGTGGCTGATTGTTTCCAGAGTGTTTCAAGAGTGGGCTGCCAGGCTCTTCTCCCGTTTTTGTGATGCTGGGGATTGAACCCAGGGCCTCAGAGAGCGCACCAACTGCGCTAAACCCCAGCCCCATCCTTAGCTCTTGGTGTTCTTAGGTGCCATCAAGTACGGTCTGACTCATGGTGACTCTCGTAGGGTTTTCAGCGGATGATTGTTTCAGGACTTTTTTTTTTTTTATAGTGGCCTGCTACATCCTTCTCCCATAGCCTTAGCTGTAGGAACACATATTTCATCACAGTTTCAGCTCCAGTAGCCTCTGCTCCTCTGTCCCCTGCGATGATGGCACCTGGGAAGGAGGCTGCAGAGAATAGGTCTCTCTCCAGGGGAGAGGGCGCTTTATGCACAGGGAGTAAGAACTCAAAATAAGGGGAAGCACAGTCTCAATGGTCCTGTTTTCTCCCTCACGCTGGGCCTAGGGTTAGCTCAGTTGGTTAAGTGCCACTCTGTACTCTCTGAGGCTCTGTGTTCGATACCCGGCACTGCAAGAAATGGGAGAAGGTCATGGCAATACACTCCCAGAACAATCCCGCAACAATCAGCCATTGAAAATTCTATGAATAGCAGATATAGCGCTGGGCATGGTGCAGTCTCGCAAGTGTTTCGTTCTGTTGCACACAGGTTGCTATGGATCTGAAGCAACTCGATGGCACTTAACAGAAGTTCCAAAGGTGCCTCCGGAAGCTGAGCCCCTGTACTCAGAAGCAGACCAGGTCCTTGCTCAGAGCCAGCGCTGGCCCTGCGCTCTGCTAGTCAGGTGGTTTCCAGGGAATGAGGGGGTCTGAACCTTTCAGCTGACTCAGTCAACATTGCTGCTTCCGAGCCCAAGAAATACAGATGGGGTATTGAGGGGCTGGGTCTGAGGGCAGGGCCCCCACGTCAGGGTGGGAGGGTGAGTGCTTAGCCTGGGTCTGTTGGTCCTTCCCTTCAAATCCCAGGGCAAGCCTGTGGGAAATCAGGTGGGACAGGTGCCCGAGAGCCCCATCTGAGGCTAACGTGGTATTTCCTGGCTTCCAGGCACCTTTCCTTGGCCCTTTGAAAATTTTTGCCATTTAATCCTCATAATTACTTGTGGGGCGATGCCCTGGTGCTGGACTTGCTCCAGCTGTGAGCGGGAACCAGCCGCCGAAGACCCACTATCTGGTGAGGGGGAGCCGAGCACCCAAGAGCGGTGCCGCCTGGAAAGGAGACTTATGCCCATGGCTGCTCTGAGAAGCCTTGAGAAAGGCCGGCTCAGAGGCTTATGCCCATGGCGGCTCTTTGCTTCTTTCTTCCCAGTGAAGACACCGACTCCAAGTGCTCTGCTCCAACAGCTCTTTATTGTTTCATCTGTCCTGATAGATGGAATGGACCCAGACTACTCCATGTACCCCCCTTATATACTCTCCAGGGTCTAGCCAGGGACCAATCAGAGGCAGTCACCCCATCTTTTGGCCAATCAGGGGGCATATGCAAATTTGGGTTTATAAAGTGACCAATTGGGGGTGGTTCCTGAACGGTCCAGTCAGGAGCCGTTCAATGGTTTGGAAATAGCCAATCAATGTTGAGGGGCCTGAGGAAAGGGATTGGATGCCAGTGTCATCTTTGGAAGTTTGCTGCCCAGGGGTTCCCAGATATAGGGCAAAGGTTACTGCCTGGGGAACAAGCCTTAGACCTCTGAGTGGGCCTAGATAGGCCCCAGGGCAAACTGCCTCTCTAGGCAGTGCCCTACAATTACTCTGTGAAGGAGAGACTATTGTTATCTTATTTGCAGACAAGGAAATCGAAGCATAGGGAGCTTCAGTGACTTGGCCTAGGCCACAGAGCTGGCAAGTGCAGAACTGAGATTGGAACCCAGTCAGTCTAAGAAAGATAGGGTGGAGAGCCTCCTCCTTTGCCCCTTGTGTGCTAGGGAACTATGCTGTGCTCTACCCAGCTAACAGTGCTCTCCCTCCAAGGCATGCCATAGGTGGAGTGACCCATACCAGGGAGACACAAGGCCAGGGTTTCCCCTGCCCAGCCCTCTGTGGCATGGTTTCTGGTGGGTGCTTTCCCCCTCAAACACTCCCACAGTGTGGCGGTTCCTGCCTTCTTCCAGGCTGGAATAAGAGGACATGGGCAGAGAAGCGGGTGGTTCCCTGCGGTGCCAACCAGGCACTGTACCTGGAAGGATGCTACCTGTTTCCCTTCTCCTTGAGCCAGGAGGGGAGAGAAGCTGTCTGTAGGCAACTCCTCGTTACCCGTGAACATCGGGTCCTGTTCCAGAGACACAAGAGGCTGAGCATTCACTCTGGAGTATGTTTCTAATGGACATTGAAAGGTCAACCTGCCCTTCTTAGAATAAAAGCCTTCCTCCTTACGATATGCGTGGTCTGGCCGGCAGTTGTGTGTGTGTGTGTGTGTGTGTGTGTGTGTGTGTGTGTGTGTCTGTGTGCACACCTGTGTCTGTATATAATGACAAGAGAGGACGCTGCAGCAGCTGGCTCCTCCTGGAGAATATTTTCATAATATTTGAAGTGGGGTCTGCCTGTCGTCTAGGTAGAAAGAATGCTCGATATGGGATGTTCAAAAACAGAGTGACAGGCTTCTTCTGAAGTGGAGGCCATTTGTTTTCTTTGTCACTGGGCCTCTGAAGAAAGCACAGCCTGTCATCTCTCCCAGAGCACTTTGAGGCGGCATCCCTGTTCCTGGGTGGAGGCTGCCTTTTGCAAAGTTTACTCCCTCAGCCCCAGGATTAACCACAGGGTTTCTGCACCCCTAGATGTAGATGGTGGATGTAATTATACTAGAGGTGCATTTCAATGGGGAAAAGATAGCAACTTTGCTCCCTCAGCTCCACCAAACTGTAATGCTTTGCCTCTGTGCCACCCTCCATCAGAGCCCAGGCAAATGCCATCCTCAGATCCAGGCAAAGCTAAAGCCTGAGTCACTCCCCATGGCAATTACCACCCAGAAGTCCTGTTAAAAAATGTGCCTTTGTACCTCTGCATACATAAGTGGGCGTGCATGCATATCCCCCAAACATGTAATAGAGATCCTGAAGAACTAGGTTCTGTGTTTATGCAAACAGTACCAAGATGGTGGCAGATATTTTATAAGTGGATGGTGAGAAGAAAAGCTACCTCATGGAAATAATGGAAGAATAGAGAATGATGTTTTTAATTGACTAGGTGGAAAGTCATATTCCCAGATCAAATTGTCTCTGGCTCCTCACTGGCTGGTCTCTCTGGGGTTAAACTCTGGGAGTACTTTTGAATTCATTTCTGGGTTTTGGATGCTTTATTCCTGTGTATGGCTGACACGTCATCTTATCACTAGAACTTGGTAAACATCGCCAGATGAAAGCCTCCTCCCCTGCCCCTCTGTGGACCTCAGCCCTCGCGACTCCTCTCTGTCCTCCCCACCTTGGCCCCAGAGATGAGAGCACTTACTGCTTTGTTTTATGGATGCCCTGAAAATAGACACCGGCTCCAGCACAGCGTAGTGCACAGAATGTTAATGAGCGCAATGCCAGCGGCTCTGTCTTTCACTCTGATACGAGGGGGTGACGTCAGCCTGTTCAGGAAATACTGAATTGATTTTAAGATTGCTTTGAGGTGAGTAAATAGCGAGATAGCATGAGCCTTCCCACACCCGTGGATACCTCCCCGTTTGTCTCAAGACCAGAATTATTAGAAACCACCTGGCCAGATGTCCTTCAAAATATAAGTGGAGGGATCAGGGATTTTTTCTTTTAAGTGTTAATTTTATAACTTGCTGTTATCCTACAGTTTAAATTACCAAACATATTTAGCTTCCAATTTGAGTATTTCCTTTCTAATTTTAGGATTTGATTCATTTCTTAACACGGGGAATTGCTACTAAGCATTACCTCATCTACTTCCCTCCCTTTCCATCTCCCTCCACATTTCTTGATCTTTAGCATAACGGGAACTATACATTTTCTTTGTTTCCCATTCTGTTATCTGAAATGAAAAACTGCAGCATCTAGTGTGTGAAAAGCTGGCATTGTGAGCTATTTGCAAGAAGAGGTAATATTCAGCAAGACACTGTCTAACATCAAAGCCAGATAAACTCTCTCCATACCAAAAACCAAACAAAAAATAAAAACCCAACTCCAATGTATAACCAAAAGAACAGCATCCTTCTTTCTCATCTCTCTAGAATACGTTGGGGTTTTTTGTTTTGTTTTGTTTAAGATTCCTACTATCACAACCATTTGCTTTTCTTTTGGTAAATTTCTTCACATCTTTCTGTATTAGCTAGTGATTAATGAGTTAATTAATCAGCAAAGATTTTTAAAGCTCTTTGAAGAATAAACATATTACTTGCTGCAAGGCTGCATTATGTAACATTAAGATCATTGAATTCTTGAATCTTCTAGACAGGGTCTCACCATGTAGCCCAGGCTGACCTGGAACTCACTAGCATATAGAGCCTGGGCTGGCTTTGAACTAATGATCCTCCTGCCTCAGCCTCCCAGGTGCTGGAATTATAGGCATGTGCTACCGCACCTGGCTCAAGGTTTTGATGTTCTGATTTTTAGTTGATTCCATGAACACTTTTCTGCTGAAGACAATTCCAAATATACATTCTCTAGTAATGACCTTTACTCTAAACATTGCTAAGATTACTCTCCTCTTATTCAAGAGAACCTGACCATTTAAAGGTTTTTTAAACTCCATGATGTGTACAAGGAAATATATACCCTGTAACTTGTTCCCAAAGAGCTTTCAGAACATGTAAACAAGAAATTCATAATGCAAAGCAGAATCTTCTATAAGGTTTCACATAAGTGTTATAGAATGAATGTTAGGTTATAGTTAGGTGCATCAAGTCAGGTCTGACTCATAGAAACCCTCATAGGGTTTTCAATGGCTGATTGTTTAGGGTTTGCTCTGGGAGTGAGCTGCTATGTCCTTCACCCATTTTTGAGGTGCTGGAGATTGAACCTAGGGCTTCAGAGACTGCAGAGTAGGCTCTACCAACTGAGCTAAACCCCAGCCCACAAAAATGTATGTTGTTGAACTCCAAGTTTGTCTTCAAAGGATGCGTGGCCTTTGTGGAGGTGGAGCTCCTCCTGGGTGGAAGGACAGTAGCCACACGCAGAGGTGGGAGTGCCTGTGATGTGCTTCCGAGTTAGTGTCCACACAGGCCCCCCTTGAGTGCTAGGTTCACTCAAGGTTCAGATAAAGGCAGGAAAACACAGGAGTGGAGGAGATTTCCAAATATCAGGCTGAGAAGAACTGAGCTTAACTTACAGAGAAACAGAATATTTCCTAATACCTACAGTTTTCAAGTCTGCAGCTGTACCACTGTGGTGTCAGAGCTCAGAAGCTAAGCAGGGCCGGGCCTGGTTAGTTCTTGGATGGGAGATGGCCTGGGAATACCAGGTGTTGTAGGCTTGGGAGACGGACCCAGAACCCACTCCCAAAAAGCAATCCACCATTGAAAACCCTGTGAATAGCGGAAAAGCACTGACAGTAGTGTTTTACCTGTTGTATGTAGGGTTGCTATGAGTCGGACACCAACTCAATGGCACCTAACAACAAGAATTTTCAAATCAATGGCACCTAACAACAACAACAAAGTTTTTAAAACAACAGATCATTCAATCCTGTGTTTCACCACTCCAAAATGGTAGAAGGACAGTCTTGTTTGGTGAAATGATTAAGCAACCCAGAGTACAGACATTATGTCAAGGCAGAACAACAGGGAAAACAGGACTCAGGTTGTGTCTAGTCTGGGAACACTCTGTTCGTGCTCCTTCCTGTTTCCAGTAATTGTGAGAGGAAAAGAAAGCCTCCTGTCTCTCAAAGTGCCTTCCATGTGGCAGAGTTCGATATACACTGGATGGATATAAGAATAAATAACCATTGGGTTGATTAACCCAGTACCATGAGCAAGAGCCTTCATGTAAAGCCCCAAAGGAAGCTGCCTTTGTACAGCTCACTTTCTGCTTCATTAAGAGCAACTCATTTTTATCTACATATGACATAAGGCTGGACAAGGGAGTAGATCCTTTTTACATACGAAAGACAAATGCAGAACACAGAGAGAAAACAAAAACAAAAAATACAAACAGAAAACAGAACAAGGCAAAACAAAAGCCTGGCACATCCCACATGTTAACAAGCTAAAATAACCTATTGTTGATTGGTTGTCCCATGGGGAAAAAGTAGCTAAACAACCTCTTAAAGGACATTTAAATGTCTTCCAGGTGGCTTTTACTCCTGTCAGAACCCATTATGCTGAATGGGGATAGAAATTTACAGGCTGCTAATACCCAGCTGATAAGAAACCATCCTGAATTATTTCTAAGTGTCCTGGAAACCATACCTGAATTATTTCTAAGTGTTCTGGGAGCCCAGAGGTAGCTAAAAGCATCTCTGCTCAGTTGCCACTCTCAATCAATTGCAGCTGTTACCTGAGATGTCATTTACCCATAATCAGGGAATAGGAATTGAACCCAAATCAAGCTCCTATTTTCTTGCACATAAAACTCGTCAAAGTAGCAAAGAGCTAAATAAAATATAGTCAACATTAGCAATGTGATGGTTTGCCTTTTAAAGTACAAGATAATATAGTAGTAATAAATTTTGGACCAATTACTCAAGAGCCCAAATTGATTTCTAATCTTGTCTAATTTTCTTTTGGCTATTCCTGCAAATGTGGGTATTCCTTTACAAGGATATCATCATTGGCAGTGTTGCTAAGGGGCTCATTCATATATCCCTGCCATTTATAAGCTGTCTAGTAAACTCAGGGGACATGGTTTATTTTTTGGTATTAACTATGATCTGCTTTTATCATGCAGGTTCCCTCCGAAGTCTAGAACCCTTGGGCTGTCATGAGGAACTGGATGCAGGTGAGTCATGGAACCTCTCTGATTTTCAGTTTCTGCATATTCTATAAAATAAAAAGACCAACTAAATCATCTCTAAGGCCTATTCTGTTATTATTTCTATTATTATTTATGAACCTGTGATTTCCATCTGGCTTTCATCCAAGCGGGCAGTGAACCCGTCAAGTTCAGACCTGAAGGATAATAGTGTGTTTGCTGTGGTTCAAAGCTGTAGAGCTGAGAACACTTTAACATGACGAAACCTGTTGTCAGGTGCACCCATGTGACCCCTCTTTTCTAGTTATTTGGTTAGAGGACCTGTTAGAAATGTAAGTATTAGGACTGGCTCTAGACCCAGAGAACCAGAAACTCTAGGAGTGAGACTCAGCTTTCTGAGTTTTAACAAGCCCTCCATGTAACACTAATTCAGGTTGAAGAACGCTGCTCATGAAGCTGAACTTATGGGGGGCTGAACTTATGGGGGGCAAACTCTGATGTGGCCACCAGTTTAACTCTGCCATCTTGGACCCTCTCCAAGAGAGTTTTCCTTATTATCCTCTTATGGGCATGGCCTCCTCTGCATCCCATAGGATAGCATTTCTCAAATGGACTTGTACAATCCAATCACCTGGAGGAAGTTTTTAAAAATACATAGTCCTATGTTCCACTTCAACCAACTTACATGTGTCAGAATCTTCAGCAAGAGGATCTATGCCTTCAACCAGGTATTCCTGTGTTGCTAGATGAGGTGTTTGGAAATCACTGAGCTACAACTGGGGTTGACAAGCTTATTTTGTAGAGGCCCACAAGGGAAATAGGTGGGGACAATGGGCTAAGCATTCTCTCCCACAACTTCTCAATGGGGCCTCAATTTCAGCTTTGCTGCCACAGTTCAAAAGCAACCATAGACAATATGTACACAAATGGGTACGGTTGTGTTCCAGTAAAACTTTATTTACAACAATGAGCCAGGGGCTGTGGTTCACTGACCTCTAAAGTAGATAATTATTTAATTTGATAAAAAGGAACTAAATGATAAAATGATAAAAATGAAGTATCAAAAAGTTACTCTGAACTTAGTAGGTGCTTTTGGCATGAGGTAAGAAATAAGAGAAGCCATAGCAATGTTATTATGGCATAAGAAATTTGAAATAGCCAGGCGCAGTGGCACATGCCTGTAATCCCAGTGGCTTGGAAGGCAGAGGCAGGAGGATCGGAAGTTCAAGACCAGAGGAAGTCTGGGTAATTTAGTGAGACCCTGTCTCAAAAAAGTAAAAAAATGGGCTGGGGGTGCAGCTCAGTGGTCCAGCATTTGCAAAACATGCAAGCATGAGGCCCTGGGTTCAACCCCCACTACGGCAAAAGAAAAAAAAAAGATTGAAATAGAAAATTCTCACACAGTAATATTAGTAGATGATCTCGAATAAAATTGTGGTGACATATGGAAGCCTTTGGTGGTCTGGAGGGAGGGATAATAGAAAGCATGGAGTTTACATGTGAATTCTAATTTAGCTTGTTCATTTCTTGGTTTTCCATCTACAAATTATACTCTACCTAATTGACTTCTCAACAAAGGGTTGGTTGAGCAGTAATTTGTTTAATGTTTCAAAAATGCTGAATAGATGCTAAGTGTTATTGCAGAAAGCAGTTTCTAAGGAAGACCCAAGAGTAAGCAGCATGGAAACTGTGTCGTTTGGTTCCTGAGCAAGAACTTTACTTAAATGTCTCCTGGAAAGTGGTATTTTGCCCCCAACTGAAATGTCTCTCTGCCCTTCCATTTTGCTTAGGAAAACTTCCAATGCATTGTGTGGGTGATATTGAAGGATGTCAGGATCAAAGTGTACTTAAAGTTGCTAAGAGGAAGCAGATGCTCTTTGGAGCTCGCCAAAAGATTCTCAGAGTTCCCAAAGAAGTATAAAGTTCTTGAAGGCCCCAGGAGATCCTGCCTTAAAATGTCATGCTTTTGTTTATACCTCCCGAAAGCAAAATGCTGGTGAGATGGGGGCTTCTGGGAGAGACAGAGGAAAAATAATGAGCTGGCAACAATAAAGAACTCTGCACTAGAAAAAAAAATTGGAATACATGTTCCTTAAAAAAAAAAAATCCTAGGACAAGTTTAGGATGGTCATTTCCCTCAATTTTGGGGTGTGTGTGTATCTCAGTCACCCCAGTTGGTAGACTGCCAGTTAGTTTCCTTCAAGAATTTCTGCTCTCATGTTTTCCCAAGTAGAGATTTTTTCTTAACTCCCCTATAGCTTGTAACTTTTTCACTATGGCTGCTAACCAAAAAAGATTGTTCTGAATGAAAGAAGAGTCAGTGGCTTTTGAACTTGAGCTGAAATCAAAGTATGAAACTAGTGCTTTGAAAAAAGATCCAGATGCAGATAATTGTATTTTCAGCCAGGAAAAAAAAAATGTCCAAAGACTTGTGTTATCCCTGATCACAGTGGTATCGAGTAGTTGATCCTTTAAAGAAATACTAAGCAAATGTAATGTTTTATGTATTGTATTTTCTTAAAAGTTGAGGAGAATGTAAGTCCAGGGAGATGAGGGATCATACAAGATTTAAGAACAGCCTAAAGATGAAAAGTGAAGCCAAGAAACAAATGGGATATTCTTGGTTCCTGAATTTTTGTAGAATGATTTATTTATTGAGGCACCAGGCTAGAGTCAGCTTGACAACTTGTTTTTTTCTGTTTCCTCATTTTGGATGAATCAATGAGGAATTGATTAATTGGTCAAATGTGAAGTACAAACTGTCATGACCATGGTGATTTAAATATACAATCAATGAATTCAGTTTCTCATATATTTTGGGAAAATATTTTCATTTAAGAATAGAACTTGGTATCACCATCAGGAACTAAGGCAAAAATGAATAGCTTTCAACAAGACCAAAGTTCTCTGGAAAGTAATAGGGCATTTATCTGAGGGCTTGTGAGGAAGCCTATTTGCTCTACATTTTGCAGTATGGAGGGAGGAAAGCTTATTTAGGATATGCCAAATATCTGCTTTCTCTACGTAATGCTAAGGTATCTTAGATTATTAAGCAGTTCATTTTAGGAACCCACTGTTGATTACATTCCTGTGACCAGGTATGGCATAGACAGACAGAAGAGAAGTGTTTTTTTTTCTTATATGGATGAATGCAGGTCTATCTATGTTAAGAGCTGGGATTTAGCTCAGTTGGTAGAGTGCTGCACTGCAGTCTCTGAGGTCCCGAGTTCAATTCTGAGTACCACAAAAATGGGAGAAGGGCCTGGCAATCCACTCCCAAGTCAATCCCGAAATAGCCATTGAAAACCCTATGAGGGTCGCTATGAGTCGGATACCGACTTGACAGCACCTAACAACAACAATCTATGTTAAAATCCATGCCAAGGCATAGGGCAGAACTTACAGTTCATGTGTGAAATAGCAATGGCTAGTCACTGGCTTGTCTTTCTATTCCATCTCAAAGAATGGGATGAATTATCTCATCTTGTCAAGAAGAGTGTCATAGAATCATAGAGCATTAAAACTGGAAGGCACAGTTCACTATTCCACTTTCAAAGAAGAAATTGAGATCAAAAAATAGAATTTCTTAATTTTTTTTTCTTGAAATTTTTTTGAGGCAAGGTCTCCTGGGTGCTGGGATTACAGGCATGTGCCATCACACTCGGCTTGTCATGGCTTTTAACAAACGGTTATATGGGCCATTTTGGTTTACAAATTGGTTCTGCTTTCATTTTTCTTTCATCTCTATAACCACCCTGAGGTGCATGTACTATTAGTGTAATAAATCTTCTTTGCAGATGAAAAGTTGGGGTCCAGGAAGATGAAGTGAAACATCATCCTTGCCTCATCCCATTACAAAGTCCACTTGAAACTAATTTTTAAAAACTGCTTGAATCTTTTCTTGTTTATCATCCTCACCCCTCCTGCTGTAGGTCAAGCTATCTTGCATTTTTCTCCAGTGCATTATTGAACCACTTGCCATCCACGCTTGGTCCCAGCCCATCTCTGCATGTGCTGAGGCTAAGCTCCACCACCCTCTGCCAGGCTTCAAGCCTTCAATAATTCCCAGAGTGGGTGCCAGCAACGGGTGGCATTGAAAGGCTTCTTTAGCTCTGTGTGTTTGGTCTCAGCATTTACCACTCAGATCCCACTCTCCTGTCTACACCCACGAACCACCTTCTCCCGTCTTACACTTCTCACTGGGTCAGCTGAGAATATGAAACTTGTAGCAGGAAGGGGAAAATCTCTTCAACTTTGACATGGGAAAACCAGATTAATCGGATTCACTTAAATCTCTACTAGCTAGCAAGGTGCCAGATATATGCTGGCTACTGAGCAAAGGTTTGCCAAATGAATGGACAATTGAAAGATGGGCCCCTTTATTTCCAATCAAGGCCAAAGTTGAAATACCTGTTTACTGATGGCATGGAAGCATAGTTCACTTTCTCCAGAATTTTTGCGATTTAATGATTGAAATGGTGGTTTCCATGTAGCATTTTATTTTTCTCCAAACATGTTCTAATATTTTCCTATCACTTTAAATTTTCCTTGCTCGACTATCTCTTACATTTGGTAAGTTAGGGTTCTCTAGACAAATAAAACCAATGGGATTCAAAGGGATATATATGTATATAAAATACATATGAGGTTTGTTCAAAAGGTATTGTTATTGTTGTTAGGTGCCGTCACGTTGGTATCCGACTCATAGCGACCCTCTGTACAACAGGGGAACCACTATTGTCAGTGCTTCTCTGGTGTTCATAGGGTTTTCAATGACAGATTGATTTTTGGGAGGGGGTTGCCAGGTCCTTCTCCCAAGTTGTTGTCATTAGATGCCATCAAGTCCGTGTCTGACTCATAGCGACCCTCTGTACAACAGGGGAAACACTATTGTCAGTGCTTCTCTGGTGTTCATAGGGTTTTCAATGGCAGATGGATTTTTGGGAGGGGGTTGCCAGGTCCTTCTCCCAAGCCTACAGCTTCTGGTGTTCCCAGGCGGTCTCCCATCCAGGTACTAACCAGGCCCGACCCTGCTTAGCTTCCGAGATCTGACAGGATCGGATGCCACAGGGCTACCGCTGCAGTCAAAAGGTATGGTGAATGTTTAAACTAAAGAAGAAAATTATGGTAAAAGACACACTGCCATTAATTCCCCTCAGGATTCTCCCCCTGGGTTTGAATGCTCTTACCCCATCATTCTTGACGTATTCTTAAGCAGCTCTGAGGTCCTTGCCCATGAGCATCTTTAGTTGAGCTGTCATGGCTGCCTCCATGTCCTCAATCAATTCAAAACATTTTCCTTTCATAGTCATTTTGACTTTGAGGAAGAGCCAGAAATCACACAGTGGCCCAGGACATGCCGTAATGTTTTTTTTTTTCTGTTGTTGTTGGTGGTGGTAGGTGCCATCAAGTCAGTATCCAACTCATAGAGATCCTAGGTACAACAGGGGAAACACTATTGTCAGTGTTTCTCTGCTGTTCAGAGGGTTTTCAATGGTGGATTGATTTTTGGGAGAGGTTGCCAGGTCCATCTCCCAAACCTACAGCACCTGGTGTTCACAAGTGGTCTCCCATCCAAGTACTAACCAGGCCTGACCCTGCTTAGCTTCCAAGAAGGGATCAGATGCCACAGGGCTATGGCTTGAACAGAAATTGCTGCACCAGAAGTGATGTGTGACATGGAGCGTTATTGTGATAGAGAATAAAACTGAAGGTATTTAAAAAAGAGGACTTCCAGAACAGCTTCAGAAAGTGGCAAGAAGGATGGGATAAGTGTGTTGGAAGCCAGGGGGAAGTATTTTGAAGGGGATTAACAGTGATATGTCTTTTACTGTAATAATTTTTAAAAAATTTAAACCTTTGTTGTACTTTGATCACACCTGAAATATACAATCTAGGGAGAGATTTGTTATGAGGCTGTAAGAAACCAGCTCACTTGACTGTGAAGGCTGTGAAGCCCTGTGCTCTGTCATTCTGTAAATCTGTAAACTGGAGACCCAGGAAAACTGGTGGTGGAGTCTGAAAGTCTGAAAGCCAACGAGCTGGTGGTATAGATTCTAGTCCAGGTCTGATGAACTGAGACCCAGGAAGGCTGAGGGCAGAAAACCAGTGTCCCATCTCTGCAGTCAGGCAGCATTCATGCGAACATTCTCCACCTTTTTGTTCTACTCACACCCTCAGTCAGTGGAAGAAGCCCACCCACCCCTGGGGAGGGCAATCTGCTTTACTCAGTTCACCAATTCAAATGCTAACTGCTTCCAGAAAAACTTGCAAAGGCATACCTGGGAATAATGCTTAACTGACTGTCCCTGAGGCCCAATCAAACTGGCACATAAAATCACATGTCACATAGATAATATGTGTACCCCTCAAGTAATTGGATTTCTTAGGATAGTTAATGAACAAACTATTAATTTATTAAATTGGCATACATTGTGAAACTTGCAGGAATAAACACTAGAAAGGCTTTTTTCTTAGTTTGATAGGTGTTAGTTTTCTTTTAAGCTTTACTTGTTATACCCAAGAATAAAACATTTTAATGTGTGCCTGTTGTTATATTACAGATGAGGGCTCCATTTCATTCATTAGTTGAGGTTTGAAAAGAAGGACAACTTTCTCATTAGCCTTCCATCTGGTACTATTAACCTGGGTGTTTACTTCTAGCAATGATTACCTAGTTCTATTTTCTGATGAGTATCTATGTGATGGCTGGGATTTAGCTCAGTGGGTAGAGCACTGCGCTGCAGCCTCTGAGGTCCTGAGTTCAATTCCCAGCACCACAAAAATGGGAGAAGGACCTGGCAATCCACTCCCAAAGCAATCCCGAAACAGTCAGCCATTGAAAACCCCATGAGGGTCGCTATGAGTCGGATACCGACTCGACGGCACCTAACAACAACAACAACAATCTATGTGATGTGTTCATATTTTCTCCTTTAATCTTTTTAGGGGAGAGGTTTATCAATTTCTTAGTTTATCCCCAATGTGCCTAAAACTTAAGAGTAATAAACGTGTAAATAAATGTCTGTTTATATTGAACAGAAAAATCTTTCAGGTTTAAGAAAATTCTGGGTCAAACTTGGACGATATCATTTGTACCATTTTCCTTTTTCTTGCATTAATTTTTTTTGGTTTTGGTCAAAATCATGAAAAGTTTATACGCACCAATTATAACTGAGAAGTATTTTGGCCTTGGTGATATTATACCTTTGATTTTATTTTATTTACCGTTTGGTTGGCCTTGATATACCTTTCAGAAGAACTTCTATCTTCACCTCCAACATGTTGGCCACCTAAAGTAGGCTTGGATACCCATCTTTTGATTGTACTGTTAAATGAGTGGAAATAAGAGTGGCCCAGAAGGAGGAAGAGACAGGTCCCCTTGAAGGATTATTTGGAAGACGTGACCAACCCAGCGAGTTTAATATGGGGCCCTGTTACAATTCTGTCTATCAGCTGGGGCCCTCTTGGTTTTGGTTTTGTAGGAGGATTCTCTTTGACTGAGACAGTGATATAAAGTGGCAAATCTGGGTGTGGAACCTTCACAAGTGGTGAAGAGAGTTCTTTTTTTGTTTTGTTTTTTAACTTGATTGATTGTAGTACTGGGAGTTGAACCCAGGCTCCCACATGTTTGTAAGTGCTCTACCATTGAGCTGAATCTCCAGCCAATTGTTTACTTTTTATTTTGAGAGAAGGTCTTGCTAAGGTACCCAGGTTGCGTATGGCCTTGAACTTGCGATCCTCCTACCTCAGCCTCCCATGTTGCTGGGATTTCTGGTGTGTGCCACTGTACCTGGGTATTTTCACATATTTTATCTTGGGACAGGGTCTTGCTAAGTTGTGTAGACTGCCTCTGGCCTCAAATTTGGCAATCCTTCTGTCTCTGCCCCGAGTCTCTGCAATTACTGTTGTGAGCTATAGTGCCTGACTCAGATCGTGTGTTTTATGACAGAGCCTGTATTATTATAACAGAAGGTCAACATGGTTCAGTTGTCTTGAAGAATAATTGCACAAGGCTACGCCTAGTTCTCCTTGTGCCACATTATTAGTTCCTGATCTAGCTCTGTCAGAATGGAAATATTTTATGATAGATACCTCTCTTCTGTTACTTCCCCCAGCTCAGACTGTGGGCACAGAAAGGAGTGATTTCCATATTTGAGGACCACGGACCTAGCTGTGGCTTAGTTCCAACATTGATCATTCACAGTGCCAGCTGCACAACCTCTAATCTGCACCTTCACGACGCTTTGTGGGTTTGTGCAACCCACAAGCCACAGTGCTTCCCACTCCCTCCTCTTCCACATCATGCCCGCTGGCTGGCCGTTGTTGTCCATCTACACAAGTTTGCTTTTCTGGATCCTAATTTATTGCCTTATTTCGAACGAAGTGAAAACTTTATTGTATTCTTCAGCATGCCGTTAGCCACAAAGGTCTATTGGTGTTCCAATCCTAATATGTCCCCCAGATGATTGCTGCTGCCTGATCCTCACTGCTGGCCTTCAAACAGCCCCATCCTCACATACTGAGCCTTGATCCTTTGCGTGTTTTTATCTTCCCAGCAGTCCCCGGTGCTTGCTGCAGCGGGGTCAGTTACTCTAGCTCCAGCTCTGCTTGAATAATTAGATGTGCCTGCCAGTTCCTCCTAGCCTCCTTCCTCCCAAGTTCTTAAACACCCACCATGACTTCTGCCCAAGTTATGGAAATTCCAGAGATGCTAAAGCCCGGTTAGTGTGCTTGGTTTGTCCATTAGTTTGGAAAGGAATAAAGTTTTCAGAAGCCTATAGATTTTCTCATCTCACATTTAATATACAAGTTTTCTTACCAGAGCAGGCTTGCTGCCATCCAGAGCTTTGTCATTATGATGTGTCAGAGCTTGAAATATACAAGGTTAGCGTCAGGGGTGGAACCGGAGTCCAGACAGATAAATTAAGCATGGGGTCTCTTGGATGTGAGAAGTAGATCAACATAATTGTCATAGGCTGTGTGAAAAGTCTCCATCTGAGTGGGTATAGAGATGGTCTGAGGAGCAATGATTTGTACCTGTGTGGAGTGGACCATGGCGAAGACCTCAGGGCAAGAGGCTGGCTAGTTGAATAGATTGCAGCATTGCCTTGAGTAGAATAGTCTCTGAGTTGGGAGTCAGAAAGTAGGTTGTTGTTGTTGTTGTTAGGTTCCGTCTAGTCGGTATCCGACTCATAGCAACCCTCTGTACAACAGGGGAAACAGTATTATCAGTGCTTCTCTGCTGTTCATAGGGTTTTCAATGGCAGATTGATTTTTTGGGAGGAGGTTGCCAGGTCCTTCTCCCAAGCCTACAGCTTCTGGTGTTCCCAGGCGATCTCCCATCCAGGTACTAACCAGGCCCGATCCTGCTTAGCTTCCGAGATCTGACGGGATCCGATGCCACAGGGCTACAGCTGCAGGCAGAAGGTAGGTAGATTTCTGAAAAAGATTCAAGCACTTCAATGCAAGATGTAAGTGATCTGGAAGATTCAGTAGAAAGCCAAAGACCAAAAAATATTCTTTTGTCTCTGTTCATATTTATTAAAAGGTATTCAAGGCCTCATTTTTCATTTTACTCTTAACTTTGCCATCAACTTCTTTTGGCCCACCAACAGAGGAAATTCTTAAGCTTTTCTAATTCAGATTTTCTGAAAGCAAATTCTGAGAATTGCCTGCATCAGGATCTACTTGGGTGCTTATAAAAATACAGATTTCTGTACCCCTATCTGAGACTGAGTGGATGAGAATGTCAAGGATGGGAACTATGGATCTTTCATTATCTTATGCACTCTGAAGTTTGAAAATAATTTTGAAAGCCAGATGCGATGGTACATACCTATAATCTCTGCACCTTGGGAGGCAGAGACAGGAGGATCACAAGCTCAAGGCCAGAGGCAGCCTGGGTAACTTAGCAAGATCTTGTCTTAAAATAAACCATTTTAAAAATGGGGTAGGGATGCAGCCCAGTGGTAGAGCACTTGCAAAAGTATGTGTAAGGCCCTGGGTTCAACTTCTAAGTGCCTAAAAAAGTGTGTTTGTACCCCATTTAACTTTATTCAATCAAGGCCATTTTCTGAGAACTTATATATAAAAGAGACTTATATTCTATTTAGAGCAACAGCCAATGATAATGTTTTAAAGTATTTTTGTGTATGGGGGAATGCTTTACTCTGAATAAACTTTGGCTGTTCAGCTATTAGAAGGAATGTTAACACCTGAATTCTCCTGAGAGGGGAGTGCAGACAGGCAAAGAGGGAAGACTGGATGATAGAAGATCCTCTGGCTGGAGCAAGGAGCGTTCTGGTGAGCTAAGGAGGTTCAAATATATTGGTGTTTATCCTTTGCTGTTGTTAAGTGCAGACAAGTCGCAACTGACCCATAGCATTGCTATGTACAACAGAATGAAACACTATCTGACATTGTGCCATGTACACAATCTATTTTATATTTAAGCCCACTGCTACAGCTACTGTGTCATTCCATCTAGCTGAGAGTCTTCCTTTTTTTTTTTTTTTTTTTTTGTTGACCCACAACTCTCCCAAACATCATGTCCTTCTCTATGGAATTGTCCCTTCCTGACAGCATGTCCAAAATATATAAGACACAGTCTAGCCATTCTTGCTTCCAAGGAGCACTCTGGTTGCTCTTCTTTTAGGATGGATTTGTTGGTTCTTTTGGGAGTCCATGCTATATTCAATATTTGTCTCCAGCACCATAAGTCAAAAGAATTTTTTTCTCCTGTCTCCCTTATTCACTGTTCAGCTTTCACAAGCATATGATGCAACTGAAAATACCATGGGATGACTCAGGTGCACCTTTGTCTTCAGTGTGACATCTTTGCTTTCCAATACTTTAAAGAGGTCTTTTGTAACAGCTTTTCCCAATGCAATGTTTCTTTTGATTTCTTGACTGCTCTCTGTGGGTGTTGATTGTAGAACCAAGAAAAGGAAAATCTTGGACAATCTCAATTTTTTCTCCATTTATCATGAAGTTGTATACTGACCCAGTTGCAAAGACTTTTTGTTTTCTTGATGTTGAGGCACAATCCATATTGAAGGCTATGTTCTTTGATCTTCATCAGCAAATGTTTCAAATTCTCTTCAGTTTCAGCAAGCAAAGTTGTGTCATCTGCCTAATGCAGGTTAATGAATCTTCCTCCAGTCCTAATGCCATGTTCTTCTTCAAAAAGTCCAGCTTCTCAGACTATGTGCTCAGCATAGAGATTAAAGAGGTACCGTGAAAGGATACAGCCCTGCTACAAACCCTCCCTGACTTTAAACCAAACAGCATTTTCTTGTTCTATTGGAATGACTGCCTCCTGGTCCATGTACAGATTCCTCATGAGTACAATTAAACGCTCTGGTATTCTCATTATTCACAATGTTATCCATAATTTGTTATGACTTACATAGTCAAATTCCTTTACATAGTCAGTAAAACATGGGTAGACATCTTTTTGTATTCTCTGCTTTCTGCCAATATCTACCTGACGTCGGCAATGATGTCCCTAAGTCCATGCCCTCTTCTGAATCTGGCTTGATTTTCTGGTTTTTCCTTGTCTATATAGTGCTACAGTAGCTTTTGAATGATATTTAGCAAGATTTCATGTACATGTGATATTAATAATATCATTCGATAATTTCTACATTCAATTGAATCCCCTTTTCTGGGAATAGGCACAAATGTGGATCTCCTCCTGTCAATTGGCCCAATAGTTTTCCAAATTGCTTGGCATAAACAAGTGAGCACCTCCAGTGCTGCATGTCTGTGGAAACATCTCTATTGGTATTCCATCAATTTCTGGAGCCTTGTGTTTTGCTAATGCCCTCAAGGCATCTTCTACTTCTTCCTTCATTACCATTGGTTCCTGATTATACACAACTTCTTGAAATGGTAGATCCTCTGCCAATTATTTTTGGTATGAGTCTGTGAAGTGATTCCATATTCTTTTGAGGTTTCCTATGTTAAATAATATTTTCCCTGTGGAATCCTTCACTACTGCCACTTGATGCTTGAATTTTTTCAATTCTTTAAGCTTGAGAAAAACAGAGCATGTTCTTCCCATTTGGTTTTCTATCTCCAACTCTTTCCATGTGCTGTTATAGTATTTAATTTTGTCTTTTTGAGCTACCTTTTGAAATTTTCTGTTATTTAACTTCATGTCTTCCTTTTACATTAGCTGCTTGATGTCAATGGCAAGTTTTGGAGTCTCTTTTGACATATAATTTGGTCTTTTCTTTTTTCTTTGTCTTTTAAATAATCTTTTCCTTTCCTCAAGAATGATATCTTTGTCATGCCAAAACTTGTCTGGGGTTTGATCATTAGTGTCTTGCACATCAATCTGTTCTTGAGATGGTCGCTGAACTCAGATGGGACACACTCAAAGTCATACCTTGGCTCTTGTATAGTTGTTCTAATTTTCTTCAGCTTCAAGTTGAACCTGCATATGAGCAGTTGATGGTCTGATCCACAGTTAGCACCTGGGTCTTGTTCTAAATTTTAATATCTAGCATTTCCATTCTCCTTTCACAAATGTAGTCAGTTTGGTCCCTGTGTGTTCCATCTGGTGTATTCCATGTCTATAGTGTGGCTTATATTGGTGGAAAAATATATTTCCAAGGAAAAATCATAGGTCTGGCAAAATTCTACCATCTGATCTCTAGCATCGTTTCTGTTACCAGAGCCATATTTTCCAACTACTAAGTCTTTTTCTTTGTTTCCAACTTTTGCATTTCAATATCCACTAATTCTCAGTGCATCCTGATTGCATGTTTGATCAATTTCAGACTGCATAAGTTAGTAAATACCCTCCACTTCTTCATTTATGGCCTTAGTGGTGGGTATGTAAATTTGAGTAATAGTCATATTAACTGGCCTTCCTTGTTGGTGTATTGATATTATTCTATCACTGACAACATTGTACTTCAGGACATATCTTGATGTCTTTTTTGATGATGAATGCAATCCTATTTCTCTTTAAGTTGTCATTCCAAGCAGAGTAGACCATTTACTTATCTGATCCAAAATAGCGAATACTAGTCCATTTTAGTTCTTTTATGCCTAGACTGCCAGTGTATGCACTCCGTTTCACTTTTGGTAATTTCTAATTTTCCTAGATTCATACTATGTATGGGCTGGGATTTAGCTCAGTTGGTAGAGGGCTGCTCTGCAGTCTCTGAGGTCCCGAGTTTGATTCCCAGCACTGCAAAATGGGAGAAGGACATGGCAACCCACTCCCAAGGCAATCCTGAAACAGCCATTGAAAACCCTATGAGGGTCGCTATGAGTCGGACACCACTCAACGGCACCTAACAACAACAACATACTATGTATATTCCATGTTCCAATTACTAGTGGATGTTTACAATTGTTCATTTTGAATTGTGCTACATCAAAAAATGGAGGTCCCAGAGGCTTTACTACATTTCTACCATTAAGGTTGACTCTACTTTGAGGAGGCAACTCTTCCCCCGTTTGTTCTTAAATGCCTTCTAGCCTGGAGTGCTCATTTTCTGGCACTATATTTGACAGTGCTTCTCTGCTACTCATAGGGTTTTCAATGGCTAGTTGTTTTGGAAGTGGGCTGCCTGGTCCTTCTTCCTAGTCTGTCTTAGTCTGGAAGCTCAGCTGAAACCTATTCACCATGGATAACGCTGCTGTTATCTGAAATACCAGTGGCATAGCTTTCAGCAGCACAAAAACATGCAAGCCCTCACACTATGACAAACTGACAGACAACCATAATTCCTTTAGGGTTTATCCTTTAGGATTTCATCTTGCAAGTAATGAACCTCAAAACAACTTGCCTAAGGTCAAATTTATATCTCAGCTTCTCAGGATTGTTTGAGCATTGCACAGAACTAGCTCCAACAGAGTTTATTGTCTATGAGCTCCTTTTTTGAGGAATTCAAATCATCCAATGCAAAGGAACAGAATCCCACAACTGGCTGCTGGTCAGGCCTGGTGGCAAATGCTTCTAATTTCAGCTCTCAGGGGCAGGAGGATCATGGGTTTCAGGCTAGCCTGGGCTTCATAGCAAGACCCCATCTCAAAAAACCAAGGACTGGAGATGTGCAAGGCCCTGGGTTTGATCCCCAGCACTCGGGTTTTAGGGGGCAGGGAATGAGCCATACAGCTGGGATCCAGGGCCCTGACAGCTATGGATACATGGAATAATACATAGGGCAGGAATCTCATGTTGCTGAGGAGTGATTATCTAGATATGGCTGGCTCTTAGTGACCAAAAGCAACTTAAATTCATTAAAATTAAATAATATTAAAAATTCAGTTCAATAGTCACACTGCCTATAGCTGTACCACTGTGGCGTCTGATCCTGTCAGATCTAGAAAGCTAAGCAGGGTCAGGTTAGTATTTGATTAGTATTTGGATGGGAGACCACCTGGGAACACCAGGTGCTGAAGGCCTGGGAGAAGGACCCGGCAGCCGACTCCCAAAAAACAATCAGCCATTGAAAACCCTATGAATAGCAGAGAAGCACTGATGGTATTATTTCACCTATTGTACATAGGGTCACTATGAGTTGGACCCCGACTCGACAACACCTAACAAGTCACACTAGCTCTATGCATTTCAAGAGTTTGAGAGGCACAAGTAGACTTTCTGTTGATAGAGTGCAGATAACATAACGGTTACTGCAGAAAATTCTCCTGGACAGTGATAATAGGGAACTAGCTGTGGTAGGGTTCAAGAACATCAGTGCTTTTATTTACTGAAAGACACTTTCTGGTTCAGGGAGTAGAATGAGGACAGGGGAAGAAGGTGGCCAGTGCCAAAAGGGTAAGGTCTGCTTCTAGTGTGCTGGGCTTGGCTGTTTTCTCTATAAAACTTAAGCATCTCATAGTGTCATTTGGTCTGGGACAACTCCCGGGGTTCACTCCTCACACTGTTCTTTGGTTGGGGTTGGGGATGGAACTTGATGCAGTGGCCCACCAGGGCATGTGTTAACGCAGCAGAGGTTAGCCCGGGGAGGTGGCCTCTTAGAAACAGGGCTTTTCATAGTTTGGTTAGCTACGTCCCTCTGTGTCTGCAGCCATAGCACCATAGCATTCGATCCCGCCTGCTCTCTCAAGCTAAGCCTGGTTGGCCTGGTTAGTCCTTGGATGGGAGACCACTTGGGAATACCAGGTGCTGCAGGCTAGGGAGAAGGACCTGGGAATCTATGCTCAAAACAATTAATCATTGAAAACTCTATGAATTTTCACTTCCTTTTGCTAGTTCCCTCCCTCCTCTTTTCTACTCTTTATATTGTCCCTTCTTTGCTAAGTTTGTGCATTTTTAAAAACTATATCAACTTACGTATAGGATTCTTTTCTCCTTTTAAGCAAGATTCAGCTCCCACATATGAGTGAGAACATATGGTATTTCTCTTTTTGAGCCTGTGTTCATTCACTTAAGATGATGTTCTCCAGTTCCATCTATTTTGCTGCAAATGACATTATTTCATTTTTTATTGTTGAGTAGTATTCCCTTGTATATATGTGGAAGGTGGGATGGGGAGGAGAATCTATGTAGAGAGATAAAGGAGGAGAGCATAATCTCAATGTAAACAATGCAACTTCATGAGTACATTGGAAAAATAGGGGGTTATAACCCAAATATGCATTTGAGTTTTACTATGTATTAGTCAAGGGCTGGGATTTAGCTCAGTTGGTAGAGCACTGCACTGCAGTCTCTGAGGTCCCAAGTTCAATTCCCAGCATGGCAAAAATGGGAGAAGGACCTGGCAGTCCACTCCCAAGGCAATCCTGAAACAGTCAGCCGTTGAAAACCCTATGAGGGTCGCTATGAGTCGGATACCGACTTGACGGCACCTAACAACAACAACAACAACAACAACAACATATTAGTCAAAAGGCTCCATAAGCCTTGAAAGTTGATAAAAATGTAACCAAACGTGGTGTAGTAGTAGCATAGTGGAAAAAGCCAATGCTGTATTACTCTGTACCCCACCATCATTTACCAATAAAGGGAGAAAAAATGAAATAAATTTAAATAGCAAAAAAAGAAAAAAAAAAAAACCTTATGAATGACAGAGAAGCCCTGACAATAGTGCCAGGCATAGCACAGTGTCAGAGAGTGTTTTATCCTGTTGTACACAGTGTGGCTATGAGTCAGACCCGACTGGAGAGGACTGGCAACAACAAGAAGTCCCTGTAGAAGTATATGTAAATGTGAATTCACCCAAAGAAGGTCAATTTAGGAAGGATGGCAAGAAAGCCAGGTGCTTACTCCATTCAGGTAACTCAAGCACAGAACCTGCAGCTCTGAGCTGGGCAGAGTAGGCCAAATCAGCAATCCAAGGGAGCAGAGAATTGCATGGCAAGTGGGCCAGCCAGAATTCTCCACAGGGATCACAAGTGTATGGAGGGAGAAGCAGGGAAAATATATGAGGGGGAGCCAGATGTTCTCAGAGAAAACGCTCTTTGTTTCTGTTCAGAGTCTCCTTTCTCTCCAGGACGCTGACGTGAGTCCATCTGAGAAGGGCTGGGGGAAGGGGAGCCCCGCAGTTCTGAGCCAGCCTTTCCCAATAACTAAGGCTTTTTCTTCTCGGGCCAAGCTTGTCTGACAGTCTCATTCTGTATGAGTTCTTTCCCAGGAGGCTCCTCAGTTCCTGAAGCAAACAGTCTCCTGGCAGACCCACCCTCCCAGGCAGCCAGACTGGTTAAACAGCAGTAGCAACCAAGGCAGCTGGGACGCCTGCTGTGATGAGAGTCATTGGCAGCCTATCAGGTGCCTGGAAGTTGCAGGGGTATTATTCAGTCCATTCCTCATAATAAGCCTGTGGGAGAAAAACTGGAATGTTCCTTCCACAAAGAATAGAATTGAGGTTCTGAGAAGTTAAATAATTTGCTCAAGGACCCAAGCCATACTGGTGGATAGAAGATTTGAATATCTATATCTATCTATCAATCTGTCTATCTGCAGCTATACCACTGTGATGTCAAATCTCCTCAGATCTTGGAAGCTAAGTAGGGCAGGGCCTGGTTAGTACTTGGATGGGAGACTGCCTGGGAACACCAGGTGCTGTAGGCTTGGGAGAAGGACCCAGCAAACCACTCCCAAAAAACAATCAGCCATTGAAAACCCTACAAATAGCAGAGAAGCACTGGCAATAGTGTTTTGCCTATTGTACATAGGGTTGCTATGAGTCAGACACCAATTTGATGGTACCTAACAATAACAACAATATATATATAAACAATAACAACAATATATATACATATATATACACACACACATATATATACATATAGATGTGTATATATACATATATGTATATGTATGTGTATGTGCATATATATATATAATATCAAGGCTCATATATATTTCTATTACTAAACTACCCTCCTAATTGGATTAATAGTCTTTGGAACTCAAGGTCTACTTTTGCTGTAGGGTTCTTTGCCTGGAAGGATCATGAGTAACAAGGGTTGGAGGGAGAATGTGGCTTCTCCATGTTAAACAAGATGCAGGAGGCTGGGTCTTGACAGACACCCCTACCTTGCCCTTTTTATTAATAACAAAATCTCTTCAGAGTGCTTAGAATTCAAATTTTAGAGAATTGTAAACAAAAAGGGAAGTTATTGTTAGGTGCTGTCTAGTTGAGTCTGACTCATAGTGACCCTCACAGGGTTTTCAGTGGCTGATTGTTTTTTCAGGATTGTTTCTGGAGTGGGCTGCCACATCCTTCTCCCATTTTTGTGGTGCTGTGGATTGATCCCAGGGCCTCAGAGAGGGCAGAGCAGTGCTCTACTAACTGAGCTAAACCCCAGCCTTTCAAACGGGAAGCAGGTATGATCCTATTCCCTAAGTATATGTTTTTTCCCATATGAGATATTCAGAATTTCATGAGGTTGACCTAGATTTATGTAGATAAAAATCACAGTGACTCTGGAGTCAGAGAGCTTGGTGTACCAGGTATAAAAGTTCAGTAAAAGCTTAACAGATGAGAGAGCAAGCCTTAGAGCAATCTTTACCTGGAGTAGCTTCGAAGAAAATCATCTATTTTATGTGTAGGTCAACACTGTACCAAATGTGCCCCAGGCCTCTGATTGAGAAGGGAAGGAAAGCTCTTGCAAGGACTTCTTTGCTCATAGTTTGCTTCTGCTTGTGTGTTGTCTGGGGCCATTGCAGTGGGGTCGGATGACTTTCTGCCTCTTTAGAGTCCCCTGCGAAGATCCGCCACAGTGATCTGCTGTGGCTGGTCTGCATGCTCCCAAGGCCTATGTGAAACCCTTAGGAAATACTGGGAGAAAACTTAGAGTCTGCTGTAATAGCCTGTCAATTGACATGAACGGACAAAAACGACAGCAGAGGAAAACATTTGAACTAAAACTCAGTCGAAATTGGGAGATTTATATGAGCTTTGGGTTGTGGCTTGTATGCTTTAGAAACTCTATTTCCAAGTGTTGCTCAATGAGGTCTGGAAAGCCAATGAAATTACAACACCCTTGAAGTAATGGAAGCTAATGAACTTGACATCTCACAGCATTCTGAGTGATTTTTTGTGCCATTTCCGCCCTTGCCCTTTCTAGTTAGTTAGAAATTTAGTCGTTAGTCTTACAGAGTGTGAATTCTGTCCTTCTTATTCTGTTTTCCTTATTTTGTGAAAATGTTTTTTCCAGATCACTCTTACAACCCTAGCTGTTTTCTAGCTTATTTGTACCCTTAGCTTAGCCTTACAAAAGTACTCAAATGCTTCATCCCATGTGGTGACCTAGTTAAATGGATTTCTTTAATTATACCTGTGTTAACTAGTAAGAATTTAAGTCATCTTTATAAAACAATAACCGTGTTGATGGAAGTTGTTCAATATTTTGAAGAGAAATAAAGAAGAAATAAAAGCTCACTTAAAGTATATCATGAAAGGAAGAGAGAATTGCAAGTTTACATGTTTGGCTCAATATATTTTTTTCCATAGAAATTTAGTTATAACTGGTATTAAGGATTTGTATTTGAGAAGTTTAAGTACATTATTGTGAAAACAGAGGGCATTTTCTCATGCAGTGAACTAGCAGATGCTTTTAGAACCCAAAGGAATATAAGTCAGGATAGAGATACCTGCTCATGCATGTTTATAGAGGCACTACTCACAATAGGCAAGATAGGAAACCATTCTAGGTGTCCATCAACAGATAAGTGGATAAGGAAATTGTGATATACACACACACACACATACATACACACCCATCCTATGGAGCTTTATTCGGCCATTTTTCGGCCATAAAGAAGGACAAAATTATGGCTGTTGCTGGAAAATGGATGGAACTAGAGAACATTATCTTAAGTAAAATAGGCCAGACCCAGAAAGAAAGCATCATATATTTTATGTCATATGTGGATATTAAATTTCAGTATATGTCCAGTTTTATTTATTATTAGTAGATGGTAGTGGGGTACAGGGTAGCATGACTTTTCTATTTCCATTTTGCACCTATTACATCATTTTTGGTTACACTCACATCGACTTACATAATTTATGAAAACCTTTGATTATTATGTGGTATAAATTGTATGCAGTTACGGGTTCTGTTCCTGTTTTTCCCATGTACTTGTGGAATTGCATCTATGTCCAATTTTAAAATATATGTCATGAGAGTAGACGAAGCCTCTGTAGGGAAAGTTGGTGGACAGAATAGAAGAGAGGGGGGTAAGAAGAAAGGGCAATGGGAAAGTCTCAGGATGCTCTGGCTTCTGCTGTGGTTTGAACTGGCACAGGCTCTGTATGTATTCTTACGCTTTCCTTGGGGGCTGAAGGGAAAGCTTTGTGGATTTAGAGGTGGATTAATGCTGGCATTTGGGGATTACAGATAGAACTTGAAGGAACTCCATTTCAAATAGGCACAGAGCATGCACTTCACTTTCTTCATTTTATGGTCCATGAAGGTGAAAAAGAAAAACATTTTGCTTCTTGTTGAAGTAAAATTAGACAATTATGTGATCATGATTTTAAGGGGTTGGATTTACACATCTACATTAATAGATTTCTCACAATCAACTAAGTTAACTTCCATTCATTTGCCTAAAATATTTTAATGCATCTATTGCCCAAATCTATTACTGAGAGGCAGACACAGTATCAACTAATTTTGTTTCTTCACAGATTTCTCTGAGCTATTCAAATGACCAAAGGCTACCTTATTAGCCTAAGTATTCAAATCTGATTAATATTTGGACAACGTTGAGTTATCAGTCAGAAAAGTTTTGAAAATTATCTTTGTAATATATTAAGAAGCACTTTAGAAAATATAAAGTATGATAACCTCCAAAGTATCTTCACAAAGCGACTAGAGAACTAACTAAATTTAAAATATATCACACGTCCCTTAAGAAAGACCAGCTGAAATCCATGCACATGATGCAGTTCCATGGAAAAATGTAGCCATTGAGGTCGGGAGCTATGGTTTAGTATCTTGGCTCCATGATAATTACTAGCTGGTCAAAGGTGGTCAAGTTATATAACTTCTCTGAGTTCCAGTTTCCTCATTGTAAAATGAGGATGATCATAGTGGCCTCAAAGGCACAGTATAATTACGTGAGAACATATGTGAAGATACGTAGCAAAGAGGATTGCAAGATGCAGTGAAGGAAGGAACGAAATGGCAAGGAAATCGATTGAAAAAGCAAAAGGCGAGAGAATGTGTGATGCAGAGCAGGGCTCCAGTGGGCAGTCCAGGTCTTTCTCTCTCCCAGTCTGTGTCAAGCTCCCTCCGCACTGTTTCGCCCCTAGGGTGCTGGAGCTCCTTTGCTCCCCAATCCTTTTCTCTTTCAGGGGCTGGTGTCTCTCTCCTGTCAGTAGCTGTTTGCCTTGTCCAACACAAAGCCAGGGAGCTTCGCACTTCGCTAGTTCTTAGATGGCTCCTACTTCAGTCTACAGAGTAAAAGCCCTGCTGCAGGGAGGACAAAAGAACAAACACTGTAGTGGCTTCAGGTGGTAGGGGGTCAGTCCACAGAATGGGCAGAAGCTTGCGTCCCTATTACCCTTGCCTGCCTTCTTCTCTTCTTCTCTTTTCCCCTCCTTCTTCCCTCCCTCCCTCCTCCTTCCTTCCTCCATTCCTCATTCCTTCTTTCCCTTCCTCCTTCCCTCTTTCCTTCTTCCCTCCCTCCTTCCTTCTTCCTTCTTCCTTCTCTCCTTCCCACCTCCTTCCCTCTGTTCCTCCTCCTTCCCCCTCCATTCCTTCTACTTCCCCCTCTGTTCCTCCTCCTTCCCCCTCTTTCCTCCCTTCCTTCCTCCTTCTCACCTTCCTCCATTCCTTCCTCCCTCCCTCCCTCCCTCCCTCATTCCTCCCTTCCTCCTTTCTTTCTCCCTTCCTTCCTCCTTCCTTTCTTCTTCCCCCTCTTCCCTCCTTCCCTCTACTTTCCCCCCTCCTCCCTTCTTCCCTTCCCCTCCCCCCTAATCCCTCCTTCCCTTCCCCTCCCTTCCTGCCTCCTCCCTCCCTCTTTTCTTGTGTAGACCAGAAGGATGTGACCTACTTAACTCTTCCCAGGCTGGGAGGGCTCACAACAATGCTGTTGGATGGGAATAAAATGCAAGCGGCCAACATGACCCACCTGTGTAATTTAAAAATCTCCAGTAACTACAGGAAACTAGGACAGGTGCAACTGATTGTCATGACATGTTATATTTACCCAACCCCCACATCCCAAGTGTTGTCACTTCCTCACTCCAGTCACTCTTAAAGACTACTGTAAGAGGTTTTGCTCAGCCACGTTCCAAGTACTGGGTAGGCACATGGCAGTGGCTACTGTGTCTCACAGAGCAGGTATAGACAATTCTTTTCTCTCTCTCTGAGCCATAGGGGAATTTTAGGAATAAGTGACATCATCTATCCCCAGTTCCTCCATCCAGAAAGCGAGACTCAGAGGGACAAAGTAGATTATCCAACAGGTCCTGCCACAGCCCAAATCTGAACCTATTTCTCTCGACTCTCAATTTGTTGTTCTTTCCAATTAACCATTTCACTGGGCTCTGTGTTTATAGATAAAGGTATTGGCAGCTCAGACAGGTGATGTTAGAGTATATCACCCTGGGGGGTGTTGGGAAATCTCTCCACGGCTGTCACCATGTGGCCTCACTAACACTATCAGAAGCTGTTCTTCTGCATTCTATGGAAAAACAAACTCAGAGGCCTGGTTTGTCATTGTAAAAATCTGGCAAAAATTGTTCAGTATGTCGGCCACTTACTGACTGTAATGATACTCGCAGGGCTCAGTGGATCCTGGCCTGTGGAGTCACCCGATAAATGCTGGGTAAATCAACTTAAGTGCTTAGTAAAGACAAAAGAAAATCAAAACTGGAATAGATATTAGAAACCACTTAGTAAAGGTAATGATGGCAATGTGCACAGTGACCCAACATGTTTTAATCTTTCCCCTTTCCTTTTACTGGCTCAGAGGCAAGAAGTGACTTGTCCAAGACATCACAGCTGTTTACCTTGGAAAATCCAGGTCTGGGTATACAGGCCAGTGATCCTTTGAAAACCATGACTTCTACTCCACTGATGAAACAGAATTAAACTATAGCTAAGCTATGTCTTATAAATGGAGGAAGTTCAGCACCTCAAGATACCACATCTAATGTGGAAATTTGCAGAAGTATTTACTGAAACTGAAAGGATTGTCTATTGTTCAGAGTGCTGCCAAGAAGTGATGGAGATGAAATTATTTTGGGGTTATTTTGTGCTCTGGTATTTTGAGAGCTCCCCATAAATGCTTCCCTTGAGGAGCACACAGCACTTGGCATGCCAAACGCAGTGGACAACTTGACAAGACATCTGGGTTTATGTATGTCTGAAGGGGAAAAAAAAAACAACCCAGGTGCGTATCCAAGATATTCATGCTTTTTGAGTCTTCATTTGGAAAAAGTCTTCCTCTTCCCCTCCTTCTTGAGGCTGAACACCTTCCTAACCCTGCCCCGGACAACTGTCAGGACACAGTTATTTCTGTCCTAATACCCTGCGAGGCCTCCGGCTGCCAGATGTTCAAGAGTGACCCTGTATTCCAGATACGTGAGGGTCTATTTGTAGAAACAAGGATGGTGGCAGTAAGGGCTGTGGAGTGGCCTCCATGCTGTGAAATTTGATGAAATCAGGACGCTATATAACTTGGGCTAGCACCGTGATGTTCCAAGAAGTGAGGCAGAAGAAAATATCCCCAGGATGAAAGAGAATGGTATGAAAAATCCGGGTTCAAAAAAAGATACGGATTTTTCCTTCCCAGACAGTTTGTGAAATAGGCTTTTCTTGTTCAGTGGGGTCTGGTAATGAAAGTTGACAGATATTAAGGTTATTTCAGGTTCTCCTGTCTCCCAGGGTCACATAAGCCTTCTGTTCTACACATTAATCCATCCCGGCATTCCTGCCAGGGGCTGCCTAAGTAGGGCAATCAGCTTAGTGTGCACCCTTCCCCTCTACAGTTTAGTTGAGAGGCAAAACCTACCAATTAGTAGAATATGCATTGAAAATCAAGTGATGCTCTTCTAGTCTAAAGACATAGCACCAAAGTTTATGATTAATAAGTGATGAATCCAACTGCTGTTTTCTCAGAAATGCAAAGCACTCAGAAAAATGCAGTATCTCCCTTCTCTGCCAATTTCTTTTCGTTGCGTGTATGCCCGGGCATGCACATGTGGATACCTAGGTACTGTCTGAAACTACACAGTGAATTTTTCATAATAGGATGAAAATACTGGCTGGCTCCTGCCAAACTTAGCTCAAATTCTTTTCCAGGAATACAGCTTCCTCATCTGTAAACTCCTCACCAACTACCCTACTAGCTATGGGAAGGGAACCAGATCACAAAGAAAATACCAGAGCTGTGATCGAGTTTAGTGACAAGGAAATTTTTTGAGTGTGACTCTATACCTAATCCATTAGTTACAGTGGTGTGTCCCCACTAACAAACAAACACTATTCTAGATGAGTTCTTGAAGGGTGACATAGGCATCTGATGGGCATAAAATAATCAGAATAATCTATTGGGGTTGCTATTATTTCAAACATAAACTTGTTTTCTGCACCATCGATGACAATAGTGACAAGAAGTAAGGACTTCTGGGTGTGATGGTGCACACTTATAATTTCAGCGTTTTGGGAGACTGAGGGAGGGGAATCACAGATTCAAGGCCAAAGGCAGCCTGAGAAACTTAATGAGTCTCAAAATAAAAAGAAATTTAAAAAGGGGCTGGAGGTACATCTCAGTGGTGAGGTGGTTGCCTAGCATGCACAAGGCCCTAGGTGTAACCCTAGTGCTGGGGAAAAAATAAAGAAGAAAAAGAGAGGCCTTTAGAATTAAACCAATTGGGTTTGAACTCAAGTTTTGCCATTTACTAAATCTTTGACCAAGAGTAAATTACTTGACCTCTCCAAACCTCAGTTTCTTCATATATAAAATGAGAATAATTATGCTTACAGGATTCTTACAAAGATTAAATGAGATAGGACATAATGCTTGCCTTCATAATTGGTGAGCCATTAATGGTCACTATGGCAACAATGAAGATAACATAAACAAAACTGCAGATTTGTTCTAACAAATTGTTGCCATCTTCTATCTGCTGTGTGCGGCTTCATGATTTTATACCAGAGGAGGAATGTTATATGCCCAAAAGTAACTTGTCAGTACTGAAGAAAAAATACCTCTTTCTACCCACATTTGTCTTTGAGCAAAGCTATAAAAGTGAGCTTCATTCTCTTCTCTTTTGATAAAAGCAAAACATGTTCACTCTAAGTGGTTATTAGAAGGCCAATCTGTATGGCCCATTCTATATAATAGGTACTCAAAACTCAATTCACTCTGTAATGGCTTAATACTTTCTGTACAGTGAGTAGTGGTGGTGTAGGCTTCTAATAAAACATCACATAAACTCTCAAATCTCTGAATTTTTGAAGCAGATGTTTTCCTAACGCCTTGTAAATACTCCAATCATCTGAAACTGCTGGGCTTTCACCTTTGCACTGTTTTTAGAAATGTGCCCATTGAGTAATGGGCCTGTCTAATCTGTTTGACGTTTATTGGTGCTCAAAGAGGAGCAAGGTTGGGAGATGTAGCAGAGCACATTCTAAATGAATCAAGGGAAGAAAGCAAACTAAATCACATGGGGAAATTACAGTGTCCAAATCATTTATACACTGGTGATTACCATTTCACCTGGGTCCAACTGATGTCACACCAGAGCCTTCGAAGCTAGAGGAATCATTCATCAATCCGACAAGGCTTGCTCGTGCACTGCTCCACATTGAAATCAACTAGTGTGGTGTTCTAGTGCAGGAAGATCCATTAGTGGTGAGAAAGAACGTGTGGTGAAGATGTGCTGGCTCGAGAGGGGCTCTGGTGCCAGTTCTGCTGTTAGTCGATGTGTAAGTTAAGGGAAGTCGCTTTCCACCACTACCTCAGGTCCTTGACAAGAAAATGTCTGCATATCTATGCGTATATATGTATTTTTGTGGTATGTTTGTGTGTGTGTATGTGTTTGTGTGTGTGGGGGGGAGAGAGAGAGAGACAGACAGACTATGATTTTCATAGTTTTGAAAGGACCAGGACCTGTGTTTCAAATATTGTAATATCTTATACAAAACCCAGTGTTAAAAACAATGATAAAAGTGGAATTGATATTTAAGGAAGGGGACCCAGAGTGGACTAGACTTTCACGCATATCCTGTGGGAGCTCTCAATAGAATTTTATAGAATCTAGAGTTCTCTGGACTTGGTGTAAATATTATTTACTTCCAACTCTATTATTCTTTTACTTATCTAGCAAGCAAGAATTATTTTCATAATCATAACAATAATGAGATTATGGCAATCATAATAAGAATAAATTCTTTCTAGATAATATAAATTAGATAGTCATTAATTCAGCAAAAACTTGTAAGATATGTGACACACTGGGGAAAATGTTAACCATATTCAAGAGAAAAAAAGCACTAGAAGGTGATTGACACGTCCCAGATGTTACAATTCTCAAAACAAACATACATCAACATGTAAATATATTACACTATTACTGGAAAAAGTAGACAAGAAGCATGAATAGGTGAATAGGTGGAGCAGGCTAGAAGAGAAGTTGAAACTATAAAAAGAAAAAACAAGTGTCAGAAAGGAAATGCAAAGGATTTTATAGGCACACTAACATACTGCTTTGTGGGTTTTTAAGAAGTTGCTCTATAAGTTACAATATATACCTGTGCCTTTAAATAATATTAAACTATTTCGTGATATAAAAATATTACATCAGTGCAATTCCCATTTATACTTCTTTTTATTTTGGGGGCTCACATTATCATATATTTTAATTCTCCATATATTACCACCCCTAAGTACATTGTTGCCTGCAGCCATAGCCCTGTGGCATCCAATCCCGTCAGATCTCGGAAACTAAGCAGGGTCGGGCCTGGTTAGTACCTGGATGGGAGACCACCTGGGAACACCAGAAGCTGCAAGCTTGGGAGAAGGACCTGGCAACTCCCTCCCAAAAATCAATCTGCCATTGAAAACCCTATGAACAGCAGAGAAGCACTGACAATAGTGTTTTCCCTGTTGTACAGAGGGTCGCTATGAGTTGGATACCGACTCGACGGCACCTAACAACAACAAGTACATTGTTATTGTTAGTTGATTAACTGCTTGATTTGGGTGTTTCAAAAAGATGTTTTGCTTGTTTTTATTCAGTATGATCATAATAACTTTTATTATCTGCCATTTCTGGGTCAGTTGTGTTCTTCCCTCACGTTATAGATTGTATTTCCTTTTTTGCATGTGGGTTACCTTTTATTCACATGCACAACACTGTGACTGTTTCATTGTTGAGTGCTGGCTTTTTGCTTTTTTGTATTTGTATAGATAGTTTTGCATTTTATTCTGAAGCATAATTAACTAACTTTGAAATCATTAAATCCTTTTGGATCTTCCTTTCAAAGCAAGCTTTATTAGATCGGACCAGAGAAACATTTGGTCTAGGGTTAATTTTTCCCCACTGCTAAGGGGGTACTTTTTAGTACTTTAACCTAGGGGTCCGTCTACAAATTTATTCTCTAAAGGTCCAAATGATAAATATTTTAGGTTTAAGGGGCCATCTAGTTTCAGTCCCAACTGTCAATTCTGTCATGGTAGCCCAAAAGTAGCCACAGAAAAGACGTAAAGAATTAGGAGTGGCTATGTTCCAATAAAACCATATTTACAAAAATAGTGTCAGATTGGATTTGGCTGCTGGGCCACAGTTTGCACATCCCCATTCTAATTAATAAACAAACTTTGTCATATTTTCCACTCGGGCCATGAACAACAGGCACCATGAGTAGCTCTGGGTGAATTCTGGGCACAGTTCTTTAAATCTTTTCTGGTAGTGCTCACAGTCTTATTTTCTCATTAGCATTTAGCTGAATAGTTAAAGAGGATCCTCTGCAAATCTTGGAAGCTCGCTCTCTCTCTCTCTCTTTCCCAACCTCTCCCTCTGCCTCCTCCCTCTCTCCCTCCCCATCTCCCTCTCCCTTTCCCCTCACTCCCCAACCCTTTTTCTCTCCCTCTCCATCCCTTTCTCTTTCCCTCTCTCCCTCCTTCACTCTCTGCCTGTCTTTGTCTCTCTCTCCCTCCCTTTTTCTCTCCCTCTCCCTTCCCTCTGTCTCCCTCCCTTCTTCCTTCACTCTCTGTCTCTCTTTCTCTCTCTCATCCTCGTTGACCTATGGGCCCCTTGGCCTCTCTGCACTTTGCTCTTCACAGATATCTTCCTGCTCTGCTAGGTTCCCTTTCCCTGTGCCACAACCGGAATCATTTTCTAGGGAATAAGTTGGGACATACCCAGGGTTCACCTCCTCTGTGTCCCATGACTTAGAGATCACTATTCTTTTTTGTCCAATGTCCAATATCTGGAGAGCTGATTTGTCTAGCTCTTTAGTTGTTTCAGGCAGGAAGATATATCTAGTCCCTATTATTTTATCTTTTCCTGGAGTACATAGTATTAATATTATCCATAGATATGAAGCTTCTTATGTTATTTTCCCCTATAAATAGGATTCTTTTCTGTAAGCAAATCTAATCAGCATCAGCAGACAACAGATGAATTTAGACATCTGCAAAAAATAACATGTTAGAGGACGATGAGTAAGTAAGTTATTGGAGAAGCCTCTGGGAGCACCTGGGTCCAGTCAAGGGGGTGATTTCTCAGACATCAGTGGTGACTAAAGAATCTAGTACATGATCAACTGAGGTATAACTTGTCTGCCTGAGCAATTATGAATCATATTTGTTGTTGTTGTTAGGTGCCATTGAGGCAGGTCCAATTCATAGCGACCCCATGTACAACAAATGAAATACTCCCAGACACTGTGCCATGCCTGGCCCTGTGTCAGTGCTTTTCTGCTGTTCATAGGATTTTCAATGGCTGATTGTTTCAGGGGTGGGCTCCCAGGTCCTTCTCCCAGTTTTTGCAGTGCTGGGGATGGAACCCAGGGTCTCAGAGTACACAGAGCAGCACTCCACCAACTAAGCCAATCCCCAGCCCATGAATCATATTAATTCACTATTATCTGCAGTGTCTGCCTTCAGCCCTAGATTTTTTTAGCTTGTTGATGATAGCAATATTCTCTTTTTTGTCTGTTTTAACACCAACATCTAGCACAGGGGTATAGGAATGGGTTTAAGTCTCCCACAGGTGAATCTAATAAGTATGCATGTGATTTTCCTATCCTTACATGTTGACTACAACACTAATGGAAGTAACATCTCTATTAGAGACACCCTACTTTAAACTATGGGGCTGGGATTTAGCTCAGTTGGTAGAGTGCTGCGCTGCAGTATCTGAGGTCCCGAGTTCAATTCCCAGCACTGCAAAACTGGGAGAAGGATCTGGCAATCCACTCCCAAGGCAATCCTGAAATAGTCAGCCATTGAAAACCCTATGAGGGTGGCTATGAGTTGGACAGGACTCGACAGCACCTAACAACAACAACTTTAAACTATAGTCATCAAACCTGTTTTTTTCTTTTCATTTGCCACTTACTGAAGGCCTTCTATATACGAGGCACCAAACAGATGGTCCAAATGTACAAAATAAATATATATAGCCATTGTCTAGAAGCTTAACATCTAGTCTTGCATATGAACTCCTGTAAAATAACTGAGAAAAAACAGGAAGCTGCATATAACTACCTTCTGAATAGAGTGGACTAATTATATATTACCGAAAAAATCAGTAAAGCAAAAGATCAGTTCAGGCTTGAGTAGTCAAGGCAGGCTTTCTCAGAATAATTATTGTTTTCCTTTGGTCAAATAAAATATTCTCAACATATAAGAAAATTCTTACTTTCTAGATCGAGATCTTTTCCCACTTTATTTTAAGATGAATCAGTGGCAAACATGAGAAATAGTTAACACAGAACAATTGATGATAAAGATTGTTAAAAGTATTTCGATTCTCAATTTACCAGCTTTTTCAATGTCTGGAAGTGCTCTTATTGGGAATTAAAAGTTTTTTTCCTCTGCTCCTAAAAGACCTGCTGCTGCTGCTGCTGCTGCTGCTGCTGTGCTGCTGCTGCTGTTGTTGTTATTATTATTATTATTATTACTGTTCGAAAAGGATGGAGGAGATATGGCATATCTAAAACTATTTTTGGTTTTGTAGTACTGGAGGTTGAACTCAGGACCTCACATATGCTAGATGCACTGCACCACTGAGTCACACCTCCAACCCTCTTTATTATTTTTTATTTTGAGATGGGGTCTTGCTAAGCTGTGCAGGCAACCTCTGTCCTTGAACGGGAGATCCTCCTGCCTCAGCCTTTGAGGTACCATGTGCCATGGTCTCTGGCTTTAAAACTAATTTTTGAGTGTTTTGTAATTTTTCAAAGCCAAAGAAAGTTTTGCCATGAATACATCTCCTTATTTTTCCATTTGTTAAGGGAAAATATTTAGTCCTTGTTTTCTTATTTCTCCCTACAGTGCTTTGTGGAAAAAAAAAAACTATTCAATTTTCGAGACATGTGACTCTTCAATAAGCTTCTAGGGCTGTTTATTAATTATTTACTATTCTATTTGAAAACCAAGAAATCATTTTGCTTGGGGTAGAAGCAGTTATAGACCAAATGGGGCTCTAGATCAGAAATGTGAGCAAAGCTCTCCTCCCTTCATTTCTCTTTTCTCCCTTTAAATGTCCTTTCTAAGGCCTGCATGCTCATTCCGTGGCCCTTGCCTTCTCCCATCGTAGACCTGGAGGCCCTTTTATCTTGTTCAAGGAACAGCAGCATCAGCATTTAGTGCCAGCTGCCTGAGCTACTTGCCCCCAAGTTACCTTTGGATTGAAGTAAACAAACGTGGATATCTAACGAGCATACTTGTAGCTGACCTCTCAGGCCATCTATTTTAAGCAGGTCATAATTTTGCAAAAGGCATAGCCCTGTTCCAAATGTTTATTTAGTGTTGAGCGGTCTCCAGTTGGCTGGTTGGCTGAACTCTTTAGTGGCCTTGAAGACATTAAGAAAGATACCAATAATAGATGTTGGATTTACCTCCCTCTTGGGGCACAGCTATTCATTTTGTTGGGGGCCAGACCCAAACATCACTTCAGGGAGAGAAAACAATCAAACCTGGCAATATGGCAGCTGATTTTTGTGGCAGCCACTATTCCCTCCATCATTCACCCCTGGATAGGAAATCTCGTGTAGTGAAGAGTGTTCCTGTGGCCTTTTAAGTTCCTACCAACACAATTCTTTTTTGTACAACCTGTAACGCATGGACCTTAGCATTGGGCTCAGCTTTTGGTACAAGGTCTTCTCTGTCATCACAACAACCATAAGAAGTAGACGTTGCTACTCTCATTTTAGAGACAGGAAACTGCAGTTCAAAGGCCTCCATATGTAAGAATGAAGAAAAGATTCCAGAAGTTTCTTTCATTTTATTTTATAAGAGAGCCACATTAACCACATCCTCCCTGTACCAGCAAGTCTGCACAGCAATTCTTTTTCCATCCACTTATCCCTGATATGGATTTTGGCTCCAGGATGTGGCCAAGTGAAAACTTGGGGATAAATCTATTCTCTTGTTGTTTGTTGTTGTTGTTAAGTGCTGTCTTATAGCGACCCTCATACAGTTTTCACTGGCTGATTGTTTCGGGAGTGGATAGCCAGGTCCTTCTCCCATTTTTGCGGTGCTGGGGATCAAATCCAGGGCCTCAGAGAGCACAGAGCAGCTCTCTACCAGGCCTATTCTCTTGTAAGTGACAGGAATGTACAAGTGCCTTGATCTCTCACCCACTTCTAACTTCCCCTCTCCATGTTCTTCCTCATCTCACTCGATTGGTGTCGTCACAATGATGCACTCCTGTAATCCCAGTGACTTGGGAGGCTGAGGCAGGATGATTGTGTGTCTGAGGCCAGAGGCAGCAACTTAGGGAGACCTGATCTCAGAATAAAGAAATTTTTAAAAAGAGGCTGTAGCTGTAGCTCAGGGGTATTGTGCTTGCTTAGCATCTATGAAATACCCTGGGTCCTGCCCCCCCTCCCCATGGAGGGGGGTTTGCAGACACTGAGAGGGATGAATAGTCAATGCTGACAACAGCCATCCAGGTGTCCCTACCATCCAGTTCTCCCCAAGCAGCACATTATGTAAATGGAAATACCATGCGTGCCCATATGAACCAATCACATCTGTCTCTCTGCCCTCATATTAGAATTATAGTCAGTCACAAAGTTCTGCTTCACTGCAAATCTTTTTCTCTAAGCAGTACTTTCAGGAACTGCAGGAGTTGCTGAGGGTAGGGAGAAATTTCAGAAGATCTGGATTCTAATTAACTTTTTCTCTAATTATCTCTGTCACCATTCCTTTATGAATGCAGAGACTGCAAGTTAAAGGAGTATGCTGGTGGCAGCAGCCCAACTGCATCAGCTCACAGCATCCTCCTCCTCAGGTTTTTAAAGCAAAATCCTCATAGAAAGAAATATGGGTGGTGTGAGCGAAAAGGGGAAGAGGGTGTTTTGCTTTTACTCTCCACATCAACAACTATTTTTGTGTGTGTGGTAATTGAGACTTGAACCCAGGGCTTCACACATGCTTTGCAAGTGCTCTACCACATGGCTGCAACCCCAGCCTATTCTTTTATATTTTTATGTGGAGACAGAGTCTTGCTAAGTTATGCAGGCTGCCTCTGGCTTTGCACTTGCAATCCTCCTGCCTCAGCCTCCCAGTTACTGGGATTAGAAGTGTGCACCACTGCACCCTGTAACAAATAATGTTTTTGTACACCTGTGAATACATTTTCTTATTATCTCCATGACCTCTATGCCTTCCTGTGTGATTTTGTCACTCATCACTGGTTTGTGGTGAAGCTTGTCAATATAGTAAGCTTCCTCTTCCCATTTCCTTTCCCCTCCATTCTCTCTTTTATCCAATAAGACACGTCTCTTCACAGCCTGGAGTATGGTTTCTTGATACTGTAGTTCATGATGTTCATATTATCTGGGAATGCTCAGTTCCCTCCTCTTCACCTGCAGACATTCTCCCTTTGAAGCATACTTCAGAGATCACCTCCTCCACTAAGATGGCAGTCCTCCAATAAAAAAGTGGTCACCAATGAATTTTCTTGGCTATTCTTGTCATTGTTAATGGTTATAACTTTTCCAAAATAGAGCCTCAATTAAATTTCAGTTTCTTCCCATTCCTATTCCAACTCCTTCAGTGGGTTTGTGGGTTATACCATGTGAGTATGATATTTCTACTCAGAATCTTTCTCTATTCTCCACTTTCTCTCCATGACTCTGTTCCAGGGAGAGGTCACATTTTGAGATCGTAATGCCTTTCCCTTTGAAATATTCTTTCTAGCACATTCTCTCATTTTCTTCTGAGTCTCTGTTTGTGGGGTTTCAGTTCCCACACATAGCACAGTTTATATCATGCAGTTCTCTTTTCAACCACTGTCTCCTGCCCTTGGGTCTGAAAAAAATCACCATCAAGTATCATTCCTCCTCCTCAAGTTACATTTCGTCCCAGATGTCAGACCCAAGTCCGACTTGCATGGTGGAGTATGCTCTGGAAACGTGGCCTCTCTCTCCCTCCCCACTGGCAACCATTCCCAGCAATAGCTGGACCGTTCATGTCTACCCCAACTTTGCCTTCTAAAGCTGTTGCCTCTTGTGAACGCATGGGCCAAAGGCTCCCGGTGGTCTTTCCCTGCTTCGGAGCTGATGCTAATGAAGCCAGGATTGATGTGCACCCTCTAAGAGCACGGAGCCTGGGGCAGATTGTAAGCTCAGCTGTGTCCCGGTTTCATTGACACACAGCTGCTCCCCTTCAGCGCTTTGACCCCACCGCCACAACCTGTCAGGACCACCGACCGACCACCCACTTTCTCAACCACTCGATGAAATCATTTTTGGTTCTAAATCGTCCTCTCATTTTTTTATGTCTCTTTGAGCTGCTCAGTGAAGTCTGGTTTGCCCTGGTTTTGCCTGGCCACGATGTCCCTGAGCTCTCACTGCCTGGCCTCTCCTCTGGAATGCTGCGCTCTCTTCCTCAGCTGCCTGTCTGAGCGACAGCTGCCCTCTGCCTGCACCAACTGCCCCATCTGAGGGTAAGTGGGCTCGGCCTGTGCTACCCACTGAGGCCCTTGAGTCCTGCCTAGTTCTCTGGGGCTCTGGCTTCCACTGCCAGCTCAGAGCTTTGTCCTGGATCAATTTAATGATTACATATTCAGTGCTTATTGTATATAAAGCATTATCGAATTAGCATTAATTATAGTAAAATGAGAATTATAGGTATCTTCTCTCAGGGAGCTTACAACTTAATAGAGGGATGGTCAGACTGATTTATTTGTGGAAGTCCTACTGTGTTACATTTCCTACCTGACGTTCAGAAGGGGGAATGCTTGTGCATGTGTATGCATGCATGAGTGTGCTTGTGTCTTAGGTATAAGGTGGGATGGTCAAGACTGTTCCCTGGGAGGAGGTGGCATGGGAGATAAGCTGAAGGGTTATAGGGTTATAACTTTGTTTGTTGTTGTTGTTGTTGTTGTTAGGTGCCCTTGAGTTGGTATCTAATTCATACCGACCCTACATACGACAGGCGAAACACTATTGTCAGTGCTTCTCTGCTGTTCATAGGGTTTTCAATGGTGGATTGATTTTTGTTAGTGGGTTGCTAGGTCCTTCTCCCAAGCCTACAGCACCTGATGTTCCCAGGCGGTCTCCCATCCAAGTACTAACCAGGCCTGGCCCTGCTTAGCTTCCAAGATCTGGCGGGATTGGATGCCACAGGGCTGTGGCTGCAGGCAGGGTAATAACTAGGGTGATACATATTTGGAGGAACAGTGAAGTTCAATTTGGCCAGACCGAAGGTAACGCTTCTCAGTAGGGTGCTGCGTCCTGTAACTATCTTCTCCTGGGGTGCTAAATGTCCCCCTCAGCAGATGACAGTTGTGACCTCTAGTCGCAGAGGCATACAAACACAACTCTGACAATTTCCCAACAGGCATGTAAAGAAAAACATCATTCAGTGGCCCTTGTGAAAGTGTGGGAGGGAAGATTTTCTAGTACCATGGCAATAGGAGTAGGGACCACAGCAACAGGTAATAAGGTCTGCAGTGGGGGAAGAAGATTGGCCTCAACTCCAGACACCACATAGGCAGGTAGGGATTTATAGCCAAGGAGTGGGGTAGGGGCTGATGGATGGTGAGTGACCAAGAGGAAGTGTCAGGGGGAGGGGGATTCTGGCTACACCTACCCAAAGGAATTCTTGCCAAAGAAAGGGCAGAGTGAGCAGGCATCATCTGGGGGATGATGGAAAACAAACGAGGAGCCAGGTCAGATTTTGAGGAGAGCCAGATAATGAGGATGATTGAGGGTGGGCATTCTTGTCAAAATGACTTAGCAGGGTTCTTGCTAACCCTGGGTTTTATAAGGAAACACACATATAGGCCTAGGAGAAGGTTTAGGAATCTGACTAAAGTTTGGTCAATCAAAGGATCTTTGTCACCCCTTGGGAAATTACTTACCTCCCGTGCCAGCCACTGAACTGTCCATGCCGTGTGAGAAAGTCCAAACAACCTGCTTGATCTGAGTAGTCTGTGCTTTAGGATTCAGTGGAAAGCCACTGAAAGCCTTGGGGTGTTGGGTGATAGACCCAAGGTTGTTGTTGTTGTTGGGTGCTGTCGAGTCAGTATCCGACTCATAGCGACCTTCATAGGGTTTTCAATGGCTGGCTGTTTCGGGATTGCCTTGCTAGGCCCTTCTCCCATTTTTGCAGTGCTGGGAATTGAACTCGGGGCCTCTGAGACTGCAGCGCAGCGCTCTACCCACTGAGCTAAATCCCAGCCCTAGACCCAAGGTACTTGTAGGAAATACTTTGAATATGGCTCAGGCAGTGAAATAGAGGACATACTGGGTGTGTGGAAAAGAGGAAGTTGTGGCAATAATGCAAACAATGAGTGATAGCAAATTATACTAGTTTAAGCAGAGACTTGCTTTGTTGAATAAGGAAACTGATGGGATATGGGGCTCAAGGGAGAAGTATATCTTCAGTAATGCCCAGATACTGAAGCTAATGTCTAGGGATACAGGGGTGCCATATGCAGACATAGGAAAATTGGAAAGAGGATGGGGTTTCAGGGAAGGGCCATGAGTTCAATCTTCAGAATGTTGTATTTGTCCAGCTCAGGGGGACAGGGATGACTGGAGTGGTACCCTCGAAACTAGGCATGTCCAACCCATGGGCCATATGCAGCCCAGGACATCTAGTAATGTATCCCCCCAAAATCTTTTTTTTCTCTTTTTTGCAGTACTGGGGGTTGAACCCAGGGCCTTGCACTTGCATGCTTTGCAAGTGCTGGACCACTGAGCTGCACCACCAGCCCATTTTCTTACTTTTTTGTTTGTTTGTTTTTGAGACAGGGTCTTGCTAAGTTACACAAACTGCCTCTGGTCTCCAACTAGCTATCCTCCTGCCTCTACCTCCTGAGCTGCTGGGATTACAGACCTACACCACCGTGCCTGGCTTGACCCTGCAAATCTTTTAACATCATGTGCTTTTGAGCATTTGTTTTCTTCACAACCTGATGGATAGTTCCACTTTTGAAGTTCCAAAAGGATACTACACATTTACAGAATGACAACCCGTGCTTCTTTACAATGTACTGGGGTGGCACCACAGTGTCAAATTCTAACCTTCAAATAAGCATAGATATGTCACAGTCAGCAATGTGATTCAGCTTAGCACCATCACCAGCCACCCGGTCAGTGGAGTATAGTGGGGTTGAGTTCAAAGTGATTTGAAGCTGTATGACGGCACTTAAGGGTGCATCAGAGATCACCTGAGTTTGGGGCAATGTGGCAAGTAAAACACAGCAATGGCTGATATTTTTGAAAATCTAAGTCAACCTGGTTCTCTATGCTGCTGCAAATTAACCACTGCAAAATTTACTTGAGAGCTTGTTAAGAATTGTGACCACTTCCACTGAATCCGACATTGATTAGTTTTATGAAAACAAGGGCAAATCTCCCACTAGTTTTATACTATTCTCATTTCTCCAAACTTTGTGATAAAAAATAAAAGAAGCATATACACTAACTATATTATATCATTTATGTATGGCCCAAGACAATTCCTTTTTACTTGGGGCATCCTTGTTGTTCTTGTCAGGTGCCATGATGTCAACTCATAATGGCCTTCATAGGGTTTTCAGTGGCTGATTGTTTCAGGATTGCCTTGGGAGTGGATTGCCACATCCTTCTCCTATTTTTGTGGTGCTGGGAATTGAGCTTGGAACCTCAGAGACTGCAGAGTGGCGCTCTACCAATTGAGCTAAATCCTGGCCCTGATGCATACTGTTGTTGTTAGGTGCCATCAAATCAGTGTCCGACTCATAGTGACCCTACACACAACAGGCGAAACACTACTGTCAGTGCATCTCTGCTATTCATAGGGTTTTCAATGGCGGATTGATTTTTGGGAGTGGGTTGGCGGGTCCTTCTCCCAAGCCTACAGTATCTGGTGTTCCCCAGCGGTCTCCCATCCAGGTACTAACCAGGCCCAACTCTGCTTAGCTTCTGAGATCTGACAGGATGGGAAGCCACAGTGCTATGGCTACAGGCCATTGATGCATCCTAGGAAAGCCAAAAAGTTGTACACTCCTGCTGTAAATCCAGAGGCTGCTTAATGAATGTGAGTGATGCTATTTGAAGGACTGTTTTAAGAAGATATTTAAAACAAATGGCTTCTTTCTTTCTTTCTCTTTCTCTTTCTTTCTCTCTTTCTTTCTTTCTTCCTTTCTGTTTCTTTCTCTGTTTCTTTCTCTTTCCTTCCTTCTTTTCTTTCTTTCTTTTCTCTCTCTTTCTTTCACTTTCCTTCCTTTTCTCTCTCTTTCTCTCTCTCTCTTTCTTTCTTTTCTTTCTCTTTTTTTCCTTCCTTTCTTTCTCTTTTTTGTCTCTCTCTCTCTCTCCTTTCTCTCTTTTGTTTCTTTTTCTTTCTTTTTTTCATTTTGAGACAAGGTCTCATCCTGCAGCCCAGGCTGGCCTTGGACTCAAGACCTCCTGCCTCAGCCTTCTGAGTGTTGGGATTACAGGTCTGTACCACCAGGCCCAGTAAATTGTTTCTTAAAGAAGCCCATCAAAGCACATGATCCCCTTAGTCACATTAGTTGCCATCCCCCCCCATACTTACTCTCTCTCTTTTCTTTCTTTCATTTCTTTTTTTCCCTTTCTTCCTATTTTTATTTTTTAAACATTGAACAATGAGTAGACTTCCTCACAGTTCAGGTCAGAATGCTGCCCAAATTGAGCTTAGCATCATGAATTAGTGAGAGACTGAGCGTTTAAATAAAATATTAGGTAATGGATGTACCAGGAATGAACTAAAAAAGATGCAAGCTTTTCTTACTGATTTTGGTTTTATTCCCTCACGTCTCCCACTGAAGGAAGGTCATGGGCAACAAGGCCCTGGCACATTGGATCCAGAATTGCTAAAGTAAGTTTTCTCCTTTGGGGGAGTCCCAGGGGACACAGAGGCTGGCTGAGCCGGGCAGGGTTTCATATTTTTCCCCTAAGTAAGTGAAATCATGAGCACATCTCATCACCAAGGCCGGCACAAAAGCCTGCTATACCTTTTTGGCAGGCAGTGCCTGAAATGGAGCTTTTTGAAATGCTAAAAGCCTGCCTCCTCCAGCCATCTGTGCTGGCTGGTCCAGCTGTGACCACCCCAGGCCCTGGGGCTGGGAGGGGGCCGGCCAGCAGAGCCCTAGAGGCAGATTTCATCCACATGAGAGCCAAATCCAGTCCACAGAGACTCCTGTGAATGTTTTCTCTCTTTTGCCCAATAACTTGATATAATTCTTTAGTGAAGCAGTCAGAAAGCCTATTGGATATTTGCATAGAGAGAGTGATTTAACCCTTTCCTGCCAACTTTGGAAGGCCTTTTCGTGAGAGGGTGAATACAAATAGGAATGTATTGGGGAGATACAGTAGGGAAGGCTTCTGTGCCCCCCCCCCCATACAAATGCTGCCTTAATTAGAAAATCAATCTTGCTGTTGGGCTGATTGATTGCAATCCTCCGCTGGAGGTGGGAAAGAGCTGAGTCATGACGAGATAATTTTTTCCTATTACTAAAGGGGGCCTAATGTACATCTGTAAGCAGTTCAGCGTGAAGAACTTGTTAGGAACATCTCACCTTTTCCCTCTTGCTAATTGAATCTTTGGGGGAGGGGGAAGGGGGCAGCACAGCAGCTTGTGTGTTGTGAAAACTCTTCCTGTTTTCTGCTCCCAGAAGGATATCCATGATCCGATAGGCGATTTAATAACAGTCTTCAAAGAAATGGAAGTGTTTTTATAAGGAGGAAGCGAAGTGCCTGCTAGCCTCCCCCACAGAACACTGACTTGAGAGGGGGTTGCTGGAGGAGAGAATTCAAAAGGCACAACCGTGGGTTCCCACTTTTACACAGAACAGAAGGGTCAGGCGTTCTCTGCTGCGTTGGATGATAAAGCGCTCTTCCAGGGTTTCCTGACTAAGGCCACGTAGACGGTGTGTGGAGGAGCCCAAGAGAAGGGCCGTCTCTTGCCAACACCTTTGCATTTCCCAGACACCACTTGGCTTCTTAAAAATAGCTAAATGGCCGCTGGCTCCACTCTGTTCTCCCCTCCTCATCCTGTGGGTTCTGTGGCATCCTCTGATCTGCTTGAACGCCCTATTCTGGGCACATCCTTAATTTGGAACCTCGATCTTAACTGAGTCCCCCGATCAAGCTTCCTATCTGTGTTGATCTCCTTTCAGTTGGGAAAATGCAAAGCATTTCTGCTTTAGCTACAGAGTTCCGGCCACTGTCTCCCCGTGGCTTTACCTCTTCTATTTGTCATTTCACAGATCCAGATTGTCCTGAACCTGCATCTCTCTCTTCCTCCAAGGATGAGGCTGGGCTTTGGCTCAGTTGGTAGAGTGCTGCTCTGTGCTCTCCCAGGCCCACATAGGGTCACTATGTGTCAGACCCAACTCGACAGCACCGAACAACAGCAAGGATGATTTCTACTGATTTTTCTTTCTGGGAAAAAACAAAAGATACTTACAAAATTTCTGCCACAGCTGTGGTTGGAAGGAATTCAGACATCTTGGTTTAAAAGAGACCAAGGGGGTGGGATATCCTGGGCTAAAGTTTCCTGAAGAATCTTCCCTGACTGCTTAGAAACCCTTTCCTCAGATCCTTTCCTGTTTCTCCAAATCTCAATCATTCTTCATGCTTCTAGCCCAACCCCCAACCCACAATGGCCTGTACTCTTGAGCTAAAAAATGTTCTGTCTGGTTTCGCTGAAATTTTCCTACTCAACCATTTCCTGTGCTCTTACATGTGGATTACATTTGTAATATTTAATCATTTCTAAAATACCCACAGCCAAGACCAGGCTCATTAGTGAAATGGAACCTGCATTCTTTAGGCAGTGTTCATCATGAGCTTCATCTTACGAGAAACACAGTGAGGCTGGTTTATTAAAAGTCAGAGGGATTACTTTCTACAAAGTTGAAAAATGGTAAGAATACTTACATTAGGAAGATACTTTTAAGATCTTTGTTCCCATTTTAGGCATTCACTTCAGCTTAAGGAATCTATTTATTATAATAGGATGCTGCAACTATTAAAATAAATCTTCAGAAACTGGGAACCATGGCTCATGCCTGTAATCCCTGTCCTCTGGGAGGCTGAGGCAGGAGGTTCGTGGGATTGAGGCTAGAGGCAGCCTGTGCAGCTTAGTGAGACCCTGTCTCAAAAAGAGGTCGGTGCTAGGGGTGCAGCCCAATAGTAGAGAACTTGTCTAGCATGCACAAGGCCCTGGATTCAACCCCCCAGTACTAAAGAAAATAAAAAGAAAGGAAGAATAAGAAAGAAAGCAAGCCTGATTAGGGGATGTGACTTCCCAAAATCATGTTTAAAGAAACCTCTGACTTGCAAAGGAAACATATATTGTAGGAGCTCTTACTTGAGGTACCCATGTTTCCTCCACTCTGATCTAGATGAGTTGCTAAAAGGCAGTGAAGTGGCTTAAATGTACCAAACAACAAAGAAGAATGGCTGACTACAGAGATCTTGAGAAATATGTGTGTATAAGTGTATGTTTAACAAAAAAACACTATCCAAGGAGAACAGTAACATTCTGTGTAAATATTTCATGCCTTTTGGACTTTTGCCATTGCTTATGGGGAACACAGTGCACGTATTTTTAGGTATCATATAGTAATGCTTATCAGTACATTTCCTATAAATATGGAGTTTGGGACTCAGAGAAGGTATATCATTTCCCTAAATGCACACAAATAATTGTGGGAAATCTAGGAGACCATTCTGTTCTATCTGACTCTAAAGTGTATGTTCTTGACCTGCTAAGCACAGTAATCTTGAAAACTTAGGAAAGAGAAGTACACTCAGGGGGAAAAAAGTAAACATTACACTTGAATTTGACTTTGTCTTGGAAAAGGTGTTGTCTGTGACTTCTTTGTATAATAGTAAATTGTTAAACTATGGATAAGGAAGAAACTGCAAACTGAGGAGGGCTTGGGTTTCATTTGCTCACAGGACTGGGAAAGTTCATGAAATACTGCTTAGAAGTATTTCTCCTTTAACCATTGAGCTGTAAATTTGCCATATATTTATAAAAATAATAATTTTAGATGCTCCAACATTTTATGAGGGTCTCCCACTTCACTAATACATCTTTAAGTACTAAGGATCCCATGGAAAATCTTGGGATGAGGATTCCTATCCTAAGCTGCTCCCTTGCCTTTTCTACTTTGGTTGTAAAAGAGACATTTGGGACCCACTGGATTTATGTTATCGATGACCTTTCAAATACTCTTGAGGTAACAATGATGACAGTAATGACCTATTTGAGGTATTTGGGGGTTTGGAAAACGATAGCCTATTGGAGATCAAAACTAGATTTCATTAGGAATCCTAGTCATTTCTTGCAGGTTCTTTTGGCTGAAAGAGAAGGGTCCAAGGCCAATCCTGTTTAGGAAATACTTGTTAACATTTTTGAAACTGGAAGAGGATCCTTTTGTTAAACTGGAATTTTCTCCATTTGTGGTTTTCTGTTCATTTCTAAGTAATTCCAGATAACAATTGTAAATTTAAAAAATCCGGCAGCATAACATTTGGAAATCTTAGTTTCTGCAATAAATATGGTATCATGTTAAAGAACATAGATTACTCCTAAAAAATAAAATGGAGACTAAACATTCCCCCCAAACATCTTTAATCTCATTTGTAAGACAATCGCATCTGTAACTCCTTTGCCTTGCCGGTTCCATTCACAATTCTTTATTGTGTACCTTGGAAAATCATCAGGTCGGCTCTGAGACTGCCATACACTGAGTAACTGTTATAGATGACCAGACACTTTAATGTTTACTTTCTCAGTGACTCTTTCCCACTACCAGTGAATGTGGCAGTGGTGACATCATTGCTCCATCCTGCAGATAAGTGAACCAAAGCACAGAGATGTTAATGCCAAATCCAATATCACAGAGCAAATGCCTGCAGGATACGACTGCAAGATGGCGTGATTTCAAAGCTCACCTCCCTTTCGTTTTTCACCACAATGCACTACATTTCATGAATATTTTTAGTGACTGTTCTACCCTTATCTCATTTTAGAAAAATGAGTGTAAGACTCCATGTGATTTGGGATGAGAGACTAGGCAAGGTAACATAGAGTCATTTATAGGCTTAAGTAGAGATTTCATAAATAGCCACAATTGACAGATTTCACTGTGGACAGATGGCAGTTTTGGCTGGGTTCGGCTCGATTCCTCGAAGGTAATTCTGTACTACTGGCATCTCTCTCTCTCTCTCTCTCTCTCTCTCTCTCCTACACGCATTTGGGCTGGCTCAGTGTGAAGTAGGATGGGAAGACTGATCTGGCTTGATGTAAATCTTAATATTTCACAGTGGCAGAACTGAAATGAAAGGAAAAGTAATATAGTTTGTATATTCTTCTTTCTTCTAAAAATATTGCCACAAAGGGACTTAGGATGTAGGTTAAAGAGAAATGTACTTGAAATTCCTGTCTTCTCCCAGGGGTTATTGACACTTATGGCCAGCACAGACCCAACTTATTTTGAGATCAGATATACAGATGATAAATGAATTATATTTTAGGCTTGAATTAAACTCATTTTTCCTTCCAAACAGTCCCAAATATGTTTGGCCCAAGCACCTTTTCATTTTATATTCTTGTTTATTTAGAGGAAATATGGTCCATATGTTTCACATTTATTTATACTTAACTCATCAAAATGTTATTTGGCAATAGATATTTGATGTCCCTTAGAAGATTCTTGAGATGCTTTTGATAAGATTTAGTTTTTATATCTGGGAAATAATGTTATGTCTGGAGAGAAACTGCTCCCAGAAGGCTCTTGGTCAGTTCAAAGCTCCATTGAAAATGGTTATGGAAGGCTGAGTTTGGAAAAGTAGTTTTGTCTAATGCACTGCTGGTCAAAACTGCCAGTCGAGATTGCTGGTCAGGGGTTGTTAAGGCTCCCAGAGCAGCTTGGTTTAATGTCTCCTGTATAGCCACAAATGAACTGATTAACCAAAATGTAGAGTGAGATGTTTTAAGCTCTAAAACACCATGGAACCGTAAAGATTTGACTGCATACAAATTAAAAGCAAATGACAAATGCATAAATAATGTTGATAACGTGAGTCAAGCATTCTCTGTATGTCACATATATGAAAATACTTTCAACATATGAAACATATTTAAAACAATGTGAGTATCTCACTAGAAAATAGATATAAGACAAACATGTTGTTGTTGTTGTTGTTAGGTGCTGTCGAGTCGGTATCCGACTCATAGCGACCCTCATAGGGTTTTCAATGGCTGACTATTTCGGGATTGCCTTGGGAGTGGATTGCCAGGTCCTTCTCCCATTTTTGTGGTGCTGGGAATTGAACTCAGGTCCTCAGAGACTGCAGCGCAGCGCTCTACCCAGTGAGCCAAATCCCAGCCCATAAGACAAACATACAGAAGTATAAAACATGCACACATATATATGAAATTAATGTGTAAACTATTCAGCTTTGCTGATGTCCAAGTGCATACAAAGTAAGGGAATAATGTGCTATAATTTTTAAGGTAGAAAATTGGCAAAACCATGTTAAAATATTAAATTCTAAGCGTTTTTTGATGGCCTGTTGGTTGCAGTGTAAACAGGAGCAATTTCCTGGAAATATATTTAACAATGTGAATCAACATGCTTTAAAAGGTTCATGCCTTTTGATGCAATAATTTTATTTCTAGGAATGCATCCAAAGTTGTGGACAAAGATTTCTATGCAAGGGTATTTACTGCATTTCTATTTTTAATAGTGAAAATAAACCCAGCAGTTCTAATAGACTTAATAAATTAGGGTATACTCTATAGACAATTATCCACTAATGTCACATTGCTGAGTTTAATGTCATGGGAAAATGCTACTGATATAAATTTTAAAAAAGCAGAAAATAACACTCTATGATTCCAATTTTATAAAAACAAAACCAGATGTATAAATGCATGACAAGAAATTTTTAAGAGAAATTGGTTGTTATTGCTTGGTGGTAAAAATGTATGCAATTCAGTTTTTCTCATTTATGACTCTGCATTAAAAATAAGCATATATTAAATTTATAATCATAATATATCATAAATGTTGCTTATAATGATAGAATTGTTTGAATATTCAGTGGGTCAAAGTAATGGATTCATTAAAAACTCAAATGGTGATTTTGGGACTTTGCAATTTGGATCCTGACCATCCCATACTTTTCTGGCTATAGCGTAGCTATCTTTGAAAAATAATCTATGCATGGAATTTACTATCCTATCTTCACATAAAAATGATAATACAGAAGGAAAAGAATTCATTCTATTTTATCCATTAGAAAAACTGCCCCTAATTAATATCCGAAGAGTTTTCTGTATGTGACCTGGTTGAGAACTTGCTTATACATCTCACTCTTTAGTTTGAAGGGGGTACAAGTCAGTTAGCTTGAACAAAAGATCTTTCCAGAAGGCATTTCCCCTGAGAGGGTGTTCTTGATTGGCTTGAATTATCTTCCTCATTAGGTAGAAGGGATTTGGGATGCACAGCATAAGATGATGTGGTTGAGGAATTAAGAAATTATTACAATTATAATCTAATCTGGAGGCAGCATGATGTTGGGTTGAGTGAAGACTTGGGATGGCTTTTTAACTCTGCCATTGACAAATGTTTGAGCTTATCCAATCATGTTATAGTTCCTGTTTTGTCTACTTTAAAGTTTCTTATGAGAAATATAATAATACATGTGAGTTGTTATTATACAATTTATGGATGATTGCACCAGAAATTGGACTTCTGTCTTATCTGAATATCGGTGAGTTAGGCCTCGTGTTTCATGGTAGAAGCTATTCAATAGTCATTGAAATGTCTAGTTCAGGTCTCTTAATTGTCTGCAGAAGATCTAGTTTAAGTCTAAGAAATTTGGATGCTGTACTTTTGTTTGCTGGTGGCCACACACTTTAATCTCTCTAGAAATTCTACAGAACAAGTATTCCTCAAAATATTTTTATTATCTTTGTATTACAGTAAACTATAAAAGTATTAAACATATTTTCATAAGCCACACATTTTTACTCTATAGCCACGTCACATCTGTGTGTTCCTTCATTTGAAAGCAAATCAACCAAATGAAATATGTTGTGAAGAGAACTCTGTTGTGACTTGTTTACAATTTTGAAAAACCAGAAGAGAAAACTATTCTGGATTAGAATGTGGGCTAGAGGAATCAAGTTCTCAGCCCCAGGGGCTGTAGGTGGATGGGCTGGGGGAAAGGGACTCTCTGAGGCAGGTGAAAGCAATTACAGAAAGCAGTTCATAATCATGCGTCAGGGCAACCAGTGATGAGGTTTTAAACTCCAGGCAGTAGATTTTAGACAGTCTGGGCAGGGAGAATTTAAGAGTAAGCAGTTTAAATTCACAAAGTGACAGAGACATTTTTAGAAAAAATTAAAATATTTTTCTTAACCAGCAGACTGGAAAAAATGAAGGTCAGACACTCACATGGAATGTGGTAGGCCAGATGTGGAGGAGAAATGAAGACCTTTTGGTCATTATAAATGTAAATTAAATTTAGGTTTCTTAAGGACTTTTTGTTTAATTTTTGTTCATATGGAGCATGATTTTACAATAAGAAAGCTATAATAAACAAGCTGTGTTTTCTAAATAAAAACTAAATGGTATATAAAAAAAAAACGTAGGTGGGCAAGTATTTATTTTATTCAATGGAAAAACACACATTGAGTGTCCATTAGGTAAAGGGCACTATGTTAGTCCATTATAAAATGAGTAAGCTTCCTGAATAATTCAGTCCAGAGATCATGAGGCAGTGCAGAGCAAGGTTAGCCTCTCTAGAGGAAGCTGAGGTGGAGGAGTTGCTGGTGGGAACAGACTGGCATAGGGAATAGGAGCCTGTAGGTAGGACACTGAGGATAATGGGAGCTGTGCTCCATATTAAGCATGGAGTTATCAATTTGGAAAAGGAGAAAAGTGGTATGAACTCTAATCATATAAGATAATAATTGGAGGTATTGGTGTGATATTGTTTTTAAGGTGGAGATGGAGAACCAGATATAAATATGTGTGTATACATATGTGTATGTATATACATAGTGTATGTATATGTATATGTGTGTATATATATATGTGTGTACATATAGGGGCTGGGATTTAGCTCAGTTGGTAGAGCACTGCGCTGTAGTCTCTGAGGTCCTGCGTTCAATTCCCAGCACCACAAAAATGGGAGAAGGACGTGGCAATCCACTCCCAAGGCAATTCCAAAATAAGTCAGCCATTGAAAACCCTATGAGGGTCGCTATTAGTCAGATACTGACTCGACAGCACCTAACAACAATGATGATGTGTACATATATATATACACACATACATATTTTATATCTATATATCTATATATGTTGTTCTTAGGTCCTACTCATATAGATCGTATGTACAATGGAACAAAATACACCCTGACACTGTGCAATGCTTGGTACTATGTCAGTGCTTCTCTGCTATTCATAGGGTTTTCAATGGCTGATTGTTTCAGGATCACTTCAGGAGAGGGCTGTCACGTTCTTCTCCCATTTTTGTGCTGCTGGTGATCAAACCCACAGCCTTAGCATAGAGCAGCACTCTACCAACTGTGCTAAACCCCAGATATATATATATATATATATATATATATATATATATATATATATATATATCTGGGCTCAATGTGTATATACATACATACATACATATATATATATATATGTACATATACATATATATATATATATACACATACATATATTTGGGAGAAGGACCTGGCAACCCCCTCCCAAAAATCAATCTGCCATTGAAAACCCTATGAACAGCAGAGAAGCACTGACAATAGTGTTTCCACTGTTGTACAGAGGGTCACTATGAGTTGGATACTGACTCGACGCACCTAAAAACAACAACAAATACACACACACACACACACACACACACACACACACATACATATACATATACATATTTGTTGTTGTTGTGTGCCATCGAGTCAAATCCGACTCTTAGTGACCCTATGTACAGCAGATCAAGACACTTCCTGATTCTGTGCCAGGCACATGATCTTATTTCTGTTTAAGTCCACTGTTGCAAACACTGTGTCAATCCATCTGGTAGAGGGTTTTCCTTTTATTCGTTGACCTGCTACTCTCCAAAACATGATACTTTTCTCCAGGGATTGATCTCTCCTGACTACATGTCCAAAATATTTAAGATGCAGTCTGGCCATTACTGCTCCCAAGGAGCACTCTGGTTGCACTTCTTCTAGGACAGATCTGTAGGTTCTTTTGGCAGTCCATGGTATATTCAATAGACATCTCCAGCATCATAATCCAAAAGCATCAATTCTTTTCCTGTCTCCCTTGTTCAGGGTCCAGCTTTCCTAACCATATGATGTGACTGAAAATACCATAGCACGAGTCAGACACACCTTCATCTTCAATGTGACATCATTACTTTTCAATACTCTAAAGAGATCTTTTGCCACAGCTTTTCCTAGAGCAATGCATCTTTTGATTTCTTGACTGCTGCTTCCAAGGTGTTGATTATAGAGTCAAGCAAAGCAAAATCTTGGACATCCTCAATCTTTTCTCCATTTATTGTGAAGTTGCATACCGACCCAGTTGTAAGGATTTTTGTTTTGTTGATGTTTAGTTGCAACCCATATCGAAGGCTATGATTTTTGATCTTCATCAGTAAATGTTTTAAGTCCTCTTCACTTTCAGCAAATAGAGTTGTGTCACTGCATAATGCAGGTTGTTAATGAGTCTTCTTAAAATCCTGATGCCGCATTCTTCCTCATAAAGTCCAACTTCTCAGATTATTTGTTCAACATATAAATTGAAGAGATATGGTGAAAGTATACAGCCCTGACACACATCTTTCTCAACTGTAAACCAGGCAGTGTTTCCTTGTTTTATTCAAACAACTGCCTCCTGGCTCATGTACAGATTTCTCATGAGTACAACCAGGTGTTCTGGTATTCCCATTTTCTGAAGTGTTATCCATAATTTGTTATGATCCACACAATCAAATGCTTTGGCATAGTCAATAAAACATAGATAGACATCTTTCTGATATTCTCTGGTTTTGGTCAATATCCACCTGACATCAGCAATGATGCCCCTGGTTCTGCACCCTCTTCTGAATCTCACTTGATTTTCTGGTAATTCCCTGTCTACATACTGCTGCAGTCGCTTTTGAATGATCTTTAGTAAAATTTTTCTTGTGTGTGATATTAATGATATTGTCCAATAGTTTCCACATTCAGTTGGATCACCTTTTTTGGGAATAGGCACAAATGTGGATCTCTTCCTGTGAGTTGGCTAGGTAGCTGTTTTCCAGATCTGTTGGTATAAACATGTTAACACCTCCAGTACTGCGTCTGTTTGTTGAAACATCTCTATTGGTATCTCATCAATTCCTGGAGCCTTGTGTTTTGCCAGTTCTTTCAAGGTGGCTTGTACTTTGTCCTTCAATACCATTGGTTCCTCTTCATATGCAACCTCTTGAAATGGTTGGTCATCTACCAATTCTTCTTTGTATAAATACTCTGTGTATTCCTTCCATCTTCTTTTGATGTTTCCTGCATTGTTTAAAATTTTCCCTGTAGAATCTTTCACTATTTCCACTCGAGGCTTGAATTTTTTCTTCACTTCCTTAAGGTTGAGAAACACAGAGTGTGTTCTTCACTTTTGGTTTTCTGCCTCCAGCTCTTTGCACATGTCATTATAATATTTTTGTCTTCTTGAGCTGCCTTTTGAAATCTTCTGTTTAGATCCTTAACTTCATCATGTCTTCCTTTTACTTTAGCTGCTCAGTGTTAAAGGGCAAATTCCAGTGTCTCTTTTACATGTAATTTGGTCTTTTCTTTTTTTCTTGTCTTTTTGATAACCTTTTGCTTTCTCCTTGAATGATATCCTTATGTCATGCCACGACTTGTCTGGTCTCCTATCATTTGTGTCTAATGCATTAAACCTATTTTTGAGGTGGTCTCTGAGCTCAGGCGGGAGATACTCAAGGTCATGCCTTGGCTCTTGTATACTTGTTCTAATTTTCTTCAACTTCAGTTTGAACTTGCATATGAAAAGTTGATGGTCTGTTCCACAATCAGCACCTGGCCTTGTTTTGACATTTGATATAGAGCTTTCCTATCATCTCTTTCCACATATGTAGTCAATTTGATTCCTGTATGTTCTGTCTGGTGAAGTCCATGTGTATAGTCTCTGTTTATGTTGTTGAAAAAATATATTTGCAACGAAAAGGTCATTTGTCTGATCAAATTCTATCATGCGATTTCCCGCATCATTTCTGTCACCAAGACCATATTTTCCAACTACTGAGCCTTCTTTGTTTCCAATCTTTGCATTCCAGTCACCAGTAATTATCAGTACATCCTGATTGCATGTTTGATCTACTTCAGATTGCAGAAGCTAGTAGAAATCTTCCCTTTCTTCATTTGTGGCCTTAGTGGTGGGTGCATAAATTTGAATAATAGTCATATTAACTGGCCTTCCTTGTAGACCTATGGATATTAGTCTATCACTGACAACATTGTATTTCAGGTCAGATCTTGAAATGTCTTTTTTGATGATGAATGCAACCCCATTTCTCTTTAGTTTGTCATTCCCAGCATAGTAGATCATAAGATTATCTGACTCAAAATGGCCTATGCCAGTCCTTTTAGCTCACTGATGCCTAGAATGTCAATGTTTATGCACTCCATTTCTCTTTTAACAATATCTAATTTTCCTAGATTCATACTAGGTACATTCCATGTTCCAATTATTAATGGATATTTACAGTTGTTTCTCCTCATTTTGAGTCATGCCACAGCAGCAGATGGAAGTCCCTGGGGCTTTACTCCATTTGTGTGATCAAGGTAGACTCTACTTTGAGGAGGCAACTCTTCCCCAGTATTCTTTTGAGTGCCCTCCAGCCTGAGGGGCTCATTTTCTGGCACTGTATCTCATAGTGTTTCTTTGCTATCCACAAGGTTTTCAATGGCTAATTGTTTCAGGAGTTGTTCACCAGTGCCTACTCCCTAGTCTGTCTTAGTCTGGAAGCTCGGCTGAAACCTGTCCACCATGGGGGTGACCCTGCTGGTAGCTGAGATACCGGTGGCATAGCTTTCAGCCTCATTGCAACACACAAGCCCTCACAGTGCAACGAACTGACTGATGTGTAGGGGATATATATCTATATCTCTGTCTATCTATCTATCTATCTATCTATCTATCTATCTATCTCTCTGTACGTATGTATATGTATGTGTATATATACATATACACACACACATACCTACACATATATAGATACATACATTTAGTGAACACTTCATACCTATAGTTTTGCATCTGTGGGTTCAACCAAATGTGGACAGAAATTTTTTTTTTTTTTGCGGTACTGGCAATTGAATCCAGGGCTTCTCGTGTACATGCTTTGCAAGTGCTGGACCACTGAGCTGCACCCCAGCCCATTTTTTTTTTACTTTTTGAGACAGGGTCTCACTAAATTATGCAGACTGCTTCTGGTCTCGACTTGTGATCCTCCCACCTCTGCCTCTGGAGCTGCTGGGATTACAGGCACGCGCCATCACGCCAGGCCTGACAGAAATATTTTTTTAAAACAATTGTGTCTGTATTGAATATATACAGACCTTTTTTCTTGTCATCCCTTAAACAATACAACTATTTATATGACACTCACATTGTATTAGGTATTATAATTAATTTAGGAGTGATTTGAAGTATACAGGAGGATACACATATATACACAATGCCATGTTATGTAAGGGGCTTGAGCATCCTTGAATTTTGGTATCCATGGGGGTCCTGGAACAATCCTCCCCTCTCCAATATCAAGGGATCTGGCCAAGAAGAAAGCCCTGAAGTAGCGACACCACAATCACAATGATCACATATTGAGGCCCAATCTTGATGGCTAAATACTATTCCTGTATTAAAAGAAACCATAGGTTGGGCCCTTAGTGTCACACACCTATAATCCCAGTACTTGGGAAGCTAAGGCAGGAATCATTATTTCAAGGCCAGTCTGGGCTACAGGGCAAGGCACTGTCTTTAAAAAAAAAATTGGATGACTGTTTGGAGAAATGGCTGGTGTTAGGAGTAGGGCAGGAAAAGGGCAAGAGACATCAGGAAAAATTGAACGTCCCTGGGCACAGGAAAGTACCCAGAGATGGAAGGGGATGCAATCAATGGGCACAGAACAGTTTTTGAAAGGACTCAGACCAATCTGAGCTTCAAAATAATGTTAGTAAAGGACTCATTGAATCAAACAGGAATCATGAGTCCATAACAATATAAACAGAGAAATAAATTGTGAGGACTGAATGCTGATAAACAAATGTGGAAGGTGTTATTACATTAGAAAATCACCAACTTGTGGCCATTATGGTAATAATTAAGCCAAGAAACACCTATGGATAAAAGTTAAATGGGTGAATGTTTGATGAGAACCTATTTGCATAGTTTGAAAGAAGTACTCTCTATGAAATCTTTGTGTTAAGAAGAAAAGAAGGGTAACTTTTAGAGAAATGTGGCAGACAGTATCTTAATCCAATTATCAAGGTTAACTTTATAGAAAAGGGACAAAAAGCAATTGTGACTGTTTGATAGGAAGACATAAAAGAATTTCTGTCAAAGATGTATAACCTGAATCTAATCAGAATGAAACATCAGGCAAACTCAAATTGAAGGACAGTCTGCAAATAACTGGCCTCCTCTTTTCAAAATGTCAAGGTCATGGACATTGAGGAAAGACTGAGGAAGTGTTTTCAGATTGACAGAGACAGACACAGCCAACTGTTTAAATCTGCACTGGATCTTTTTGCTATAAAGGCTATGGTTGGGACAACTGGTGCAAATTGAATGGGGGCTGAGGGTGGGCGGTAATGACATGTCAGTGTTAATTTCCTTGTTTTGATAGTTTTATAGTACTTAGGCAGAAGAATCTTGTTGTCTGGAGGAAATTTACACTAAATTATTCAGAGGTTACAGGACAGTGTATAGATAACTTATACTGAAATGATTCCAAAAAAAATGATTTTTCAGCTGCACTTAAATTTTTTTGTAATTTTGAAATTATTTCAAAATTAAAAATAATTTAGTATGAAAAACAATGAGTAAGAAGTGGGGACTGCTTTCAAAGAGGCCACTGTTCAGTAGACAAGACACTAAAGATGAGATGAAGTTAACAGAGCAGGGAGGGAGGCAGTCTGGTGACATGGTGGCACGCATAGGCTCTGGAGCCAAATGGCCCATGTACCATTGATGGTTGTGCCCTTACCAATAAGCAGATTTCAGGGAGATAATACACATTTTTCTGGGCCTCAGTTTTTCCCATTACAAAAAGAAGATAATAACAGGATAAACGTATAAGGTAGTTGTGATGTGTGTAGAACATGTAGTAAGTACAATATAACTGAGTTATTGTTGTCATTGATGAATAAACTCAAGGTTATTTGTAGTCTCACAGCTATGCCTAAATTATGGTTCTGCCACTTACTATGCAACTTTGAGCAAGTTTCTTATCTTTTCTCACTGAGATTCTTCATTTAAACTAGAAATAACAATCATCTTTTAATAGCCATTGACATGGTGGTGTTGTTGTTGTTGTTAGGTGCCGTTGAGTCGGTATCCAACTCAAAGCAACCCTCTGTACAACAGGGGAAACACTATTGTCAGTGCTTCTCTGCTGTTCATAGGGTTTTCAATGGCAGATTGATTTTTGGGAGGGGGTTGCCAGGTCCTTTTCCCAAGCCTACAGCTTCTGGTGTTCCCAGGTGGTCTCCCATCCAGGGTACTAACCAGGCCCGACCCTGCTTAGCTTCCGAGATCTCACGGGATCGGATGCCACTGGGCTACCGCTGCAGGCATATTGACATGGTAGTTGTGAGAATTAGTTAAAGGAGATGATTTAAAATGCTTAGCATATTGTAAGCACTTGTTGTTGTTGTTAGGTGCCATCTAGTTGAGTCCAACTCATAGCAACCCTATGTACAGTGGAACAAAACACTCCCTGACTCTGCGCCAGGGATACAATCTTATTGATGTTTAAGCCCATTGTTGCAGACACAGTGTCAATCCATCTAGTGGAGGGTTTTCCTTTTTTTCATTGACCTGCCACTCTCCCAAACATCATATTCTGCTTCAGGGATTGGTCTCTTCTGAACTACATGTCCAAAATATCTAAGACGCAGTCTTGCCATTCTTGCTTCCAAGGAGAACTCTGGATGCACCTCTAGGACAGATCTGTTGGTTCTTTTGGCAGTCCATGGTATGTTCAATAATCATCTCCAGCACAGTTACTGCTATATATCTACAAGATGACATATAATGTTATAACAAAAATAAAAAGCATGCAGCAGTTCTGGAAGGGATGGGGAAAGCACTGTTATACTATTCTTTTTTCTTTCTTTCTTTCTTTCAGAGTTTTGCAGTGTAGGCCAGGCTGGCCTGGATCTTGGGCTATTGGCTGCCTCAGCCTCCTGAGTGCCTGGATCACAGGCATGTACTGCCACACCCAGCTGGTTGTACAATCATTTGGAACAAGTGGGAGACTTTTTACTATAGTTGAAGGATGCTAAGGCTGGAGTGGGCTGGGGTTTAGCTTAGTTGGTAGACTCCGTTTGATCCCCAGCACTGCAAAAGCGGGAGAAGGACATGGCAATCCACTCCTGAAGCAATCCTGGAAAACAGTCAGCCATTGAAAATCCTATATGGGTCACTGTGAGTCGGGTACGACTCCACAGCACCGAACAACAACAAGGCTAGAGTAGCGCAGTGCAGTGGGAAAGGGGAGGAAGAGAAGCCAAAAATCAGCTCTCATCCTTAATAAACATCATGTAGCTAGGAAGAGAGAACTGGTTGGGGAAAAGTCCTTGGGCTGAAGTGTTGGGAAGGTGCTGGCAGGCAATGGAGCTTGACTTTCTAGAGAGCACTGGAGCATGCATATGAATTGAGAGGATAATAGAATTCTGCATGTGAATGAAATTTCCAAGGTATGCCCCAGAGAAAGCAAGGAATTCTGCAGAGGCAGAACTCAGGAAGAACCATCACTTAGGAAATAAAATTGGAAGAAGAGTAGTGGAGTTGAGCTAGTGGGTGGATGAGATAGGGCAAAAGAGTCAGGAAGGCACTAGGTCAGAGGCAAGGGATCAGATTCGTGCAGAGAAACAAAGCAGAGGGCTTGAGAAGAACAGAGACTGGGAAAAAGATGTTAGCTGGTCAGTGAGACTTTACTGAGCTACAATAAGGGAGAGTAGAAGCCAAATGCCAAGGGGATGGAGTATCTGGGTAGAGGGGACCAGACCTGCAGGTTCTTCTTGAGGGCACTTTAACAGCAATGAAGAAAATAGGGTTTTATTCAGGCCCCAGACCTGAGAAATTGCCCAGACCCTTTGTGGGCCCCAGGACACACCCCAGCAATGCCTTCTCACAGTCACGTTGTCACCCACACTGAGGGCTTCAGCCCAGCTCTCCCGCTGCCTTAACCGGAAGAGTTCCCGTTTTTGGGACCTCCACTCAGGTGAAAGCCAGGTCCTTGTCTCAGTTGCAAAAATGAATTTTAGGATGAGTTAGTAAGAGAGTAAAGCAACTGGAAGTTTATTATGTAAAGGGTAAGCGATGGTAAACGGCTGGGATTCAGCTCAGTTGGTAGAGTGCCATTCTGCAGTCTCTGAGGTTCCGAGTTTGATTCCCAGCGGTGCAAAAATGGGAGAAGGATGTGCCAATCCACTTCCGAGGCAATCCCAAAACAGTCAGCCATTGAAAACCCCATAAGGCTTGCTATGAGTTGGACACGACTCAATGACTCAACCTCACCTAACAACAACAACAACAACAAGCGCTGGCGTCTAGAGATACAGGTGCGGCTAGGTGCCTTTATAATGGGGATTTTATATATATATATATATATATATATATATATATATATATATATATGCATATATATTATTATATAATATAGATTACATAATACATATAATATATTGTATATAATGTATATTATATATTATATATCTAATATATAATATATATGGTTATAATGCCTGCAGCAGTAGCCCAGTGGCATCCGATCCCATGAGATCTCGGAAGCTAAGCAGGGTCGGGCCTGGTTAGTACTTGGATGGGAGACCGCCTGGGAACACCAGAAGCTGTAGGCTTGGGAGAAGGACCTGGCAACCCCCTCCCAAAAATCAATCTGCCATTGAAAACCCTATGAACAGCAGAGAAGCACTGACAATCATGTTTCCCCTGTCATACAGAGGGTCGCTATGAGTCGGATACCGACTCGACAGCACCTAATAACATAATAATAATAATGGTTATAATATATATATATATATATATATATATATATATATATGGTTTTATGCCTCTTTAAAAACTAGGTTTAAGGATTAAACAATGTATAAAAAGTAGAGTCAAAATTTGCCACAAGGAAAGTCAACATGAGCTAGTTTACCTGTTCCTCTTATCCTAAAGAATTTCCTTGTATCAGTTAAATTGCAAGGTGATTTTATGGGGTGTAGTGTTTGGACGGGCTGGGATTTAGCTCAGTTGGTAGTGTCACTCTGCAGTCTCTGAGGTCCAGAGTTCGATTCCCAGCACCACAAAAATGGGAGAAGGATGTGGCAACCCACTCCAGAGGTAATCCCGAAACAATCAGCCATTGAAAACCTTATAAGGGTCGCTGTGAGTCTGGCAGGACTCAAGGGCACCTAACAACAACAACAACAGTGTTTGGATGGGAGAGGGATGTTAGTAATGCTAAACTTGAAAGCCATAAACATTCTGGGCCTAAGTGAGCACAGTCATTTGTCTCTTACACTCTTGAGCCCTAGGAAGACTCCGAGCATTGTCTTCATGTAGGTGTCTTGACTGATCTTGTTAGTCAGGTACTGTTGACTTTTAACCAGTGGGGACTGTGAGCAGATTCCTTGAGTTAAAGCTGTTGATTCTCGGTTGGTGGGAGATGCCATCAGATTCCAGAGTGAGGAGCTTCTCTCCTTTTCCATGTCCCCAAATTTTCTGTCCTTTTATCTTGTCTAGGTCTGTGAACTTTAATTATAGTCCATGCTCTGGTTTGGTGAGATTCTTAGGGAAGCACTGGGCTCTATGTGGGCAGTTCTCACAGCAGCTTCTCTTCTTTTATTGTGCTGGAATTCTCAGCTGGTAAGACCCAGACCAGGTCCCAGGGTGAAAAGCTCTTTCCTTCGCATGTCCCCCCCAATCTCCCTGTCTTTCTAGCCTGCCTCAGGGTCATCTCTAAATCTTCCGAGTGTAAACCACGGGATTGCAATTAGGGAAGAGTACTCTTCTCAGCTTCTTTTGGGTAGGAAGTAAATCGCTTGCTTAGCATTTAAACACCAGCCTAGGGAACTAAGAGTTGAAGGGATTAGGGTTTAAGGGGAAATATTTGTGTGCTTTGCATATGGTTGAGAAATAGTGAAGTTGCTGCTAAGTGTCCAGGCAACCCACTCCCAAAGAACAATCCACCATTGAAAACCCTAGGAATAGCAGAGAAGCACTAACAATACTGTTTTGCCTATTGTATGCGGGGTCACTATGAGTCAGACACCAACTCCATAGCACCTAACAACAACAACAAGAGTCCCAGGAATTCTCCCTTCACCCCTGGCCAACTCATTTGACAGTGACATCAAATGTGGACATGTCTTGACCCCTGACATTTGGAAAAATGTGGGTAGTGGAGAAGAAAGGGCTTGAAACATACAGAGCTGGAAGCCAGCATGTGGAAGATCCTTCCCATCATGAGACATGTGAAATTATAAGTAGAGGATCCAGGTGTGTCCAGGCTGAGTCAGAATGCAAATACTCTCTATCAGATAACATAACCGGAAAGTCATCAAGTACCACCGTGATGAGCCATCAGTGACAAGCTGGTTAATGGGTATTGTCACTTCAAAGAAGATTTAAGATTAGTCATAGCACAAGAAAACTTGAAATGTTCTGAAATCTTTCAGCCCTGAAAAAGAGATTTTTACAAAATGAAAAAGAAAATCCTACAAACATATTTTCTATAATGAAGTTGGTAGCTAAAGCTTTTCCAAACTGTAAAATGTGTTTTAAAAAAAATAGCTAGACTGGAAGACAGATTGAATCATTTCTAAATAGAGAAGCAAACTAAGAGAATGAAACTTTAAAAACACAGGAGAAAATGTTAGACACCAGGCAGCTAGCAAATAAAATACTACATTGTTTTGTAGATTTTATACTTGTATTTGTCTATTTCTTAAAAATGAGAATTTATTGCATTTTTTTCCTTTTAAAAAGAAATATTCATTTTTGCATCTCATTTTTTATTTTGCCTTTGTTACCTTAAAGAAACCCACCTACAAAAAGCAATATTGGCTTCAGGCCGCTAAAGTGGCAAGTGCTTCCTGCCAGGAGTTTGCTCATGCTTGAACAGAAAGCTAGGATGTCAGCGTTGGGAAAGGAAGGATATTAAATATTTCATGATTAATCATTTTTAGGGTAGGGATAACCTAAGCACTTTATGTACAGAAGAAAAATGCTAACTGTAAGAGGGAGCTAGAAATACTCATGTGGCAGGGATATTTCAGGCAGCAGTTCTCAGGAAAGGAATGGGTTAAGTGAGTGGCGACAGGGCTTTCAAAGAGAGCAGGGGAGGTGTGAAGAAAGGGATGGGTTTTGAGTTAGTGTGTGGGGAGGCAGGAGGGAGCTCTGTTTCTGTGGCCTTAATGTTTTAGTTCACGTGGAAGGCCAGGTTATCAACTCAGGGCTCAGGGTGGGTGATTTAGAGGTTTCCAAAGCCTGAACAGGGCACAAATAACTCTTTGGCAAAATGGATCTGCTAATTTGGTGATAAATTTGCTCTCCTTTTCCCCATGCCATCCTACCGGTCCTATATCACTTTATCCAGAGCCCCTGCTGCAGACCCAGTAGTCACTAAGATGAAGGTGGAGTTTGGAGATAGCTCTACTCTATGGTCAGGGTGATCAGAGAAAGCACCTGAAGTGGTACTGTAAAGTTCGTGACGAGATTTCCAAGTGGGGAACTAGAGTTGTTGCTTAAAGAAAAGAAACAAAGATGCATTTAAGTGTGCCTCTATTCCACCAGGATTTAAGGTAGCTTATGAGAATGCATGCCTGCAGCCATACCCCTGTGGCATCCCATCCCGTCAGATCTTGAAAGCTAAGCAGGGTCAGGCTTGCTTAGTACTTGGATGGGAGACCACCTGGGAACACCAGATGCCATAGGCTTGGGAGATGGACCCGACAACCCACTCCCAAAAATCAATCTGCTATTGAAAACCCTATGAATAGTAGAGAAGCACTGACGATAGTGTTTCACCTGTTGTATGTAGGGTCGCTATGAGTCAGACACCAACTCCGCGGCACCTAACAACAACAACAACATGAGAATGCATGCAATAAAGTACCAAACTGTGGTCCATAATTTAAAAATCAAGGCTAGAAAAAGCGTATATTGCGAAGAGAAGAATTCACATGTGGCTCATTAGTTGTCTTCAAATAGCTGAAGGGCTGTCATGTGGAAAACATTTAGAGTTATTTGGTATGTGGGCTTAAGAACACAGGGGATGCCTTAGTCTGTTTGGGGTACTAAAACAAAATAGTATAAACCAAGTAGCTTATAATCAACAGAAATATATTCCTCACATTCTGGAATCTGGGAAGTGCAAGGTCATGACACTGGCAGAATCGGTGTCTGGAGAGGGTCCACTTTGTGGCTGGTAGAGCTGGCTTCTAGGTGTGACCTCATATGGTGCAAGGGACAAAGTAGCTCTCTGGCATCTCCTAGAGGGGCACTGATCTCGTATATGAGGATCCACCCTCTTGACCTAATCACCTCCCAAAGGCCTCACTCTCTAAAACTAACACTTTGAGGAATAGGATAGGACTTGAACATATGAATTTTGGGGGAACATAAACATTCTGCCCATAGCAGGAGTGGTACAGTACAGGAAATATTAATACAATACAAGGAGCACCTTTTTAATGAGTGTAGCTGTTCCACAGTGGAATGGATTGGCGCACTCCTCTTCAGAGGAGGCACTAATCAGAGCTAGGGGGCCTCCTGGCTGGCCTGCTGTGGGAGCTGGCTGAAGCAACGGGGAAAGGCTGGCATGCGGCATGCTCTTAGGGTCCTCACCCCAATGATTACAGGACAAGGACTGCTCTAACCCTTGCCCCGTAAATAAAGGACCACGGTAAAATACCCCATGCAATAATAAAAGCATGTCAGAAGTCACGCTGGGTCTCTCTGTGGTGGTGTCATCTCACCTTTGAAATGCCACCACAAATTATAACCCCCACATTTCTGAAGCAGAAGTGAGTACTCTGCAAATGGGAGGCAGGGTGGGTGAGTGTTGTCAGCTCCTGTGTTCCTGCTGTCTGGTTTATCATTCCAGAGTTCAAAGAGCTGGTGGTATCCAGTCTCCCAACATTCAACAGCAAGTGGCCGTTGATCCGTGGTTCATGTCAGGCCCAATGCTAGGCCCAGCAGAGATAATAGTAAGGAAGCAGGTGTGGTCCCTGATTTCAGAGTGCTTGTTGCTTAATAGGAAAATGACATCAATAAAAATAATCACATAGCTGTACAATTACAAATTCTGGTATGCATTATGAAGCCAGAGAAGGGTATTCTGGGAGAGAGTGTGGCTATGGAAGCTGGTGGGGCATGGAGAAAGAACATATTTGCTGCTATCAGTTAAGTGGAGGGATCCTGCCCTGGGTGGGGAGTTCACATAGGGAGAATTTAGTGCAGAGAGGATAATGCATGTAAGATAAGGAAGCACAGAACATTTGAGAACCGGACAGAATGATAGAGTGAGGCCTAGACGGTGGTGTCAAAAGTACCATGAGCAGTTCACGAAAGAGAGTCTGGGCTGTGTTCACAGAGCGCACCAAGGGTTTTAATCTTTATCCTGATAGAGATGAGAAACCCTTGTGGATTTTGCCAGAGGAGTGATATGATCATACTGGTGTTTTTAAAATTAATTAATTAATTAATTAATTAATGACAGGATCTTACTATGTAGCCCAGGGGTGGCCTCAAACTTGTGATCCCCCTGTCTCAGCCTCCTGAGTGCTGGAATTGCAAGTGTCCACTTTTATACCTGGCTGACTTTAGTTTTATGGAGAGACTTGATTGGTGGGTTGGAGCAATAACAGATGTAGGGATTGTTCAGTAGTCTACCCTAGGGGTCAAGACAACAGATAATGGTGACTGGGGCAGGGGTGTGGTAGCAAAGATAGAGAGAGGGAATGGTTCCCCAAATTGAGCATCCAACCAAACAAACAGGGTTTGATGATCAGTGGCGAGGAAGGAGGAAGTGAGGGAGGGGAAGTGGTGTCAAAGATGATCCCAGTAGCAGGACACGTGAGTGTTCCCTTCACTGATAGGACATATCAAGACAGGGCTGGTTGGAGACGATGCCAAGAGAAAAATAGAAGCCTTCTTACCAGTTCAACTGTTTCAAGCTGAATTGAGTTAAATTAAATTCAATCCCATCCAGTTCAATTAAATTCATATTATGGATCATCTACAAAACTGTAAGTGATCTGGACAAATATAAAAGGTTCTCAGGTGGTCGCATGGCCGTCTTTTGCACTCAGTGGGTGTCCTAATAACCATAGCACCCACCCCATGAAGATGAGAGGTGCCCACACAGAGAGATGGAATGCCACTAGGCTACAGTGGTCACCCCTTAAAAGACTTGACTGCAATGAAGAGGGAAGAAAGGGGGAAAGGTCAAGCTCAATGTAAACAGCTCAACTTTATTAGTATAGGAAACAGTAACAATAATGATAATACAATAAGTCCAATGGATGTCAATAATGCATATGGGCTAGATCACTCATGGAATACTGCTGAGAATGTAAAAAGATAGATCACTATAGAAAAAAAGTTTGTGCTTAAATCAAAATCAGGATGCATGCATACAGATAATCATCCCCACAAAAAGACATGGAAGTAGAAAGGAGATCATTGGTGAAGAGATGGGGATGGGGGAGGAGGGTCACGAGAGGGTAAGGGGGAGCAATGTACAATGAAATGCATATATGGAAATGTCCCAATGAAATACATGTCAATGAAACCCATTAGATTGTACATTAAAAATTTCCAATAAAGTAAAAAAAAAAACCTATGAAGGTCACTATGAGTCAGATCTGACTTGAAGGCACCTAACAACAATAATAATATATCAAAAAAAAAAAAAATGAACAGCAAAGATCATCCAAATGTTCATGATGACTTCATTCATTAAATAAATGATGGCCCAGCCATGTGATAAAATAATATGCTATTATTTAAAATTATATTCTGAAACTGAGTCATAGGAAAATACTCAAAATATTATCTAAGAGAGAAAAGTTAGGATACAAAATACCATAGATTTAATTCTGTTAAACAAATAAATATAAGATTGAAGCGAACATGAACAGTGTACAATGAAATGCTTGTATGGAAATGTCATCAGGCTCATTAAGTTGTACATTAAAAATTACTACTAAAAATGATATTTTGACCTCTAAAATAAACAACAAAAAAGACTTGAGTGATCTGCAAAAGAATATGACTGACTTTGTCTTACAATACAGATGAGACCCATAGGGTGACCTTGAGTTTACTGGGCAGCTGGTGGTATGTGAGAGAAGCTCACGATTCCCCTGCCTGGATCTATAATGACCAAGCTGGACTGCAGCACATACATTTCTTTATAGCCATGGCCCCTCTCAGACTCCCAGGTGCACCCTAAAGTTTCCTGTGTTTATGTCTTCATCTCTGTGAAAAATAACTCTCTTATTATCACATCTGTATTTTTACAAGAGCTAATTAGAAACTGTCTGGGAGACTGGGAATTCTCTGACAAAGTTAGTACACAAATCTAGCCTAGGTATCTGGGGACAATGGTTCTAGTCAAGTCACTGCCTGTGGTTATAGCTGGAAAATAGGAGCCCTGCTTAGTTTCTCCATATGCAGCCATGACAGACATCCTATGCCACCCGCTTCCCCATGACCCCTGCGGGTCCCATTTCCCAAAGCACCTCAACCATGCATCTTCCAACTGCACTCAGAATCTAAGTGTAAATGCCATTGTCTGGATGCAAGTTCTTCTTGGAGAAATTGTGGGCTTTTACCTTCTTCTGGATTTTAATAATGGCAGTGAACCCTTGCACATACCATTCCACTTTCAAAATGTATTGCTCTAGGTGTTTCACTTAATGCACACGTGATCTGGTGGCATAGGTATCCTTACAGTTGTGCCCAGGGAGGCTGAGTGACCTCCCCAAGGGCAGTCCGTTGTGCAGAGGCTGAGTGGGGACTCTGTATTTCTCATTCTCTTCTGGTTAAAGCAGACAGGTCTGTGTTGGGAGGGGGAGCATGACGATATCTTAAACAGAGAGGATTTTCCCATTATTCCCGGAAATCACAAAACGGAAGCAGCTGTCAGTTTCTCCCCACTTAATGCGAGTCCAGCTGTCAGCACAAAGGCTGGGCCTGAAGATGAAGGGGAGGAAGGCCAGTATTTGAACACCTACCTTCACTGTCATTGCATGTGACTTTGAGCAAACAGTTACAAGTTGGGACATTATTAGCACCTGGGTCACCAAGTTATTTTGAGGAATGAGTTGATATATAGAGGGTGTACTTTCTGAAATATAGGAAATACTTTAAAAATACCAATTGGTGGTGGTGTCCTCTTTCTTACTCCCTTTCTTTTCCCTCCTTTTCCTTTCTTTTCTTTTCTTTTCCTTTCTTTTTTTTTTTTTTTTACTCCTTTCCTTTCCTTTCTTTTCTTCTTTGCATTACTAGAGGTTGAACCAGGGCATTGAACATGCTAGGCAAGCATTCTACTCCTGAGCTGCATCCCTGTCCCCCTTTTTACTTTTATTTTGAGACAGAGTCTTGCCAAGTTAAGCAGCCTGCTTCTGGCCTCACGCCTGCGATCTTCCTGCCTCAGCCTCCCAGTCTCTGGGATCATAGGCTAGCACCACAGCGCCCAGCAGGGTTGTTACTTTTAATTCCAGGACCCAAGTGCCTTGTTGACTTCAGTCTGAACAGGGGAGGCAGATACCTTTAAAGTGCCTTGTGCTCCAGGTTAATTGGAAATGGCTGACTAGAATACGGTGTGGAGAAGGATTCTGACGCTTACTGTGGGCTCACATGAAATTAATTACCATTTCTACATGGGTGCTGCATGAGTAAGTATGCCCTATGCAGGACCTATTGCAGTCCCAGCCTTTGCCTCTCAGCTTCCATCTGCCCTGGGCATTTGTTCAGACCCTTTTGTCAGAAGCTGCCCAGCTCTGTTCAGATTAAATGTACTTTCCAGCACACAAGGGCACTACCTGCCTGGGTGAGAACAAAGAATTTAATGAATAGGAGCTACGTGTGGATAGGTTCTAATGAGAGGGGTTAGCAGGCCAGGGTTTCAAAAATAGCTACAGTGCAGCAACTCTTGGTGAGCCAATACACGATGGATATTTCCATCTAAATGAAAGACATGCATTTTGAAGGCCCTGGAACAGCTGGAACTTGAGATTCCCACAAACGCTTAGAAACCTGTCCCTCCCACCTGAATGCCAGTACATATCACACACAAAAATGTCAGTAAGAATCTGAGGCAGATTCTGAGAAACATCATATGGGTTAGCCTTCCAAGAAGCATTCAAGTGTTTGGGGGACAGTATTTTTACAAAGGCTACTGATTAAACATTTGCTGATCTTCTCCCTGGCAGAATTGCAGAAATACGATCGTTTTTATGAATGGTCTCTTAGAGCTGGGCTTATCAAAGATTCCATTCTGTGATCTGCAGAGAATGTTAACGGTATTCTGTGTTTTCCTTTTGCTTCTACTGAATTTATCAATGTCGTGGGTCATTATTTGCCTGATCACAACAACATGCATTCATGAATATGTATCAGCTAAAATCCTGCAATTTTATGTGTTAATTTGCTCATGTCTTTAGGTGTTTATAGCAATTAAATAAGACCTTGATAAATTTAGAGGAAATGAAAAAGCTTTGATATTATGAGTGCTCATGTGACTGAGTCGCAGGCTGTGAGATAAATTATGTTTTGTGCAACTATTAATTTGTTGATTGGCTTATTAGATATTTTCCCATTGAGTTATGTTTCTTCTTAGGAAATGAGTGGTCTCCTCTTGGCTGCCTCGTTTGGCCTCCCGATGTTCATTTTAGTTCATGAACACAACCGATCTGTATTTTGGCTAATGTGAGTGTAGTTGTGCTGTTCTATTGATTTAGCGAAGAAGTTGGACAATTTATGTGTAGTGAACCAGGGCAGCCACAGCGAGAAGCTCTTGTCACATTCCTACCAGGTAGGAAGGGACCCAAGTAGGGAAAGGCTCTGGTAGCATCAAAAGTCACCAGTAGAGAGGGGACCAGTGACCAAAGGCGCTGGCTGCCTGAGAAGGAAACAGTAGGAGTTGCAACTGTCCGGCAGAGCATGGTGGTGGGTCATTCCAGGGAGTACCCCTCTGAAGGCAGGGTGTGGGAGGGCAGGGATTTGGAAGAGGGTACAGAAAAGATGTGACATCCGGGGACCTGGGATGTGTCAGGGTAGAAATGGCACCATGGTCATGGCAGCAACTTATTCACAGGCCATGATACCAAGAAGAGGGAGGCAAGGCTATCAGATTTAGCAACTGAAAACATAACCTGTAATGGTGGTAAATCATGGCAACAGGGTGGGCCTGGCAGGGCCTGTGACAAAGAGCCTCACATCCTGGCGATAAGGAAGTTGAGAGTGACTGGAACCAGGCATCTCGGTAAGAACCTCCAAAGGCCTGCCCCCAGTGACTTACTTCCATGAACTGGTCTCACCTGCCAAAGTTCCATAAACTCCCAGGACAGCACCACCATCCGGGGACTAAACATTCGAACACTTGACTTTGGAGGGCATTTTAGATTCAAGTCATGACACAATACCTGAGCATACTTACACTAAAAATGTAGTTACTTTTTATCTGAAAGTCTGCTTTAACTGGGCGTTCTGTATTTTACCTGCACCTCTAGCTGTGAGTGGGTGTAGGGAGGATACTGGTCAGCACTTATGCACTAGAGGGAACTCACTGGTCTGGGAAGGATTGGGGGTTGGCTGTGGGAAGGCAAATAAGGCAGAGGAAGATGAAGTAGAATGTGTGTGTGGGGGGGGCGGGAGAGAGAGAGGGAGAGAGAGACTGAGTCTAAGAGACTAATCCTGAATAATTTTATGTTGGCCTTGAGATCCACTTTCATAATCTCTCATTACTTTTTTGGAGATGGGAGGGTTGCTTTGTCAAAACCAGTTGTACTTGGCCTGTATCAGGGACTGGATATTTATTGGTTTGTCACATGAAACCATTAAAACTGTATGTGCCCAAAATGACATCATCCTATTGAGAATGAAAATTTTAATCCAAAATGGTTGTGTCAATAATATTTGACATATGATAGTTGGAAGAATCTGGATTGTTGGGATCCTTTGCGTAAAAAGCCAAATGACTGCATTTTTCCATTTTTATGCAGATACTTTGGAATATTACAGACAGTCAGATGGGCTTATCTCCAAGAAAGGACACATCATCATGAGGTAGGAGATTTTCAAATCTACTTGATTTCTTTCCTGTCTAGTTTATATGTCTTCATTACTTCAAATCATTTTAGTGGCCTTTGATTCCCGTCTGTCTCCTACCCTGTGCATAGCACTGTCTGGCACATAGTGATTGCTGAGTGAACTCTTTTTAAATGACTAGATGAATGAATGAGGTATTATTTATTATTATACATGGTAATTTTTATATACATTATTCTTAAATTATCTTTAGTAAATAGATTATGCTACAGCAATGAACAACTATTTGTTTAGAAGAGACAAGAGCAGATATATACTGAGTACGGACTGTGAGTCAGGAACTGGGCAGGACAATATATTTTGTTGTTAGGTGCTGTCCAGGTGGGTCTGACTCCCAGCATATATATATATATATATATATATATATGTATATATAGTACACATGTGTGTATATTAATATATGCCTGCAGCCGTACCACTGTGGTGTCCTATCCTGTCAGATTATGGAAGCCAAGGAGCATCGGGCCTGGTTAGTACTTGGATGGGAAACTGCCTGGGAATACCAGATGCTGTAAGCTTGGGAAAAGGACCCACCAGCCTACTCCCAAAAAAACAATCTGCCATTGAGGACCCTATGAATAGCAGAGAAGCACTGACAATACTGTTGCAGCTGTTTTCCATAGGGTTGCTATGAGTTGGACACCGACTCCAAGGCACCTAACAACAGCATATTAACATACATACATATGTACTATTACAGTCACCTTGTGAGAAGGCACTAGTAGCCTCATTACACATTTGAGAAAACTCAAAAGAGATTAAATAAATTGCGAAGATTCTCCTCACTAAGAAGTAGGGCTAGGACATGAGCCTGATGTCTGAGTGGCTTCGACATCTCCCTGGGTCTGCACAGACTTCCTGGACTGATCTGCTGTCGTTCTTAATGTTCATTGGGTGTGTGTGTGGGGGGGTCTCATATCATTTTGAGAATTAGATGAAAGCCAGAGTTCTTTCTCAGAGACATGAAAATAGAGGGAAACATTCCCAATTTTATAAGCAATGCAAGCTCATCGTGGAGCCCTGATTCAGTCCCTCAGCATGATAGGATATCAGATTTCCTTGCTTAGAGCCAGGGATCAAGATCAGCATCAGCCTGAAAGTGGTGCAGCACAGGGTCCTGTGGACAGCCCTATCCATGGACCTTCTTTCATGGGGGGCAGAGGAGTAGGTACCATATCTCACACCAGGTCTGCCTAACCCTCAGCAAGCCAAGGTGCATCTTTCATTCCCAGGGAGAATGTATACTTCTACATGGAAATATTGTTGTTGTTGTTGTTGTTGTTAGGTGCCATCGAGTCGGTATCCGACTCATAGTGACCCTCACAGGGTTTTCAATGGCTGACTGTTTCGGGATTGCATTGGGAGTGGATTGCCAGGCTCTTCTCCCATTTTTTGTGGTGCTGGGAATTGAACTTGGGGCCTCAGAGACTGCAGCGCAGCGCTCTACCCACTGAGCTAAATCCCAGCCCACATGGAAATATAGACTGGTTTAATATTTAAAATTTATAGATTTTATAATTCCTACTTTGCCTTATCCAGTGATTAGACCCTAAACTACAACTGCCTAATTACAATTGCATGTCAAATGTCAAGGCTATAGATAACAGAAAGTGAGACAAGTTTAGTCCCTGGCAGAGGCAGATTCCCAGGAAGCTAGAGAAATGTAAACAGTAGGTCCCCTCATGGGCACAGCTCCTTTGGAGGCCCTGGGTGAAGCAGTAAAAATATGATCACATGTTCTTGGGTAAAATAATGCAAAATGAGGTATTTTGGTGGTGTTTTTCTTAAATAAAATCTGCATCCAGCCTCTCACTATCGTCCTGGAGCTTCCAGTCCAGTCAGGAAGGATTAGCGCTGAATATGCCCTTGCAGGAGGAAAGGGTTTGGGGGCTGGGGAGGACCTGCAGAGTCAAGCAAGGCGTGGGGGGTATCAGTAAATCAGTGAAGATGCCGGAGGAATTAACATTTAAGCTGGATGCTGAAGCATGGGGTGTAGGGGTAAGGAAGGAGTACATGGGCTAGGCAGGTACAGGGCTGGTTTAACCCCACTACAGCAATAGTGAAGAGGGGAGACAAGAGGGACCAAGACAGACCCTTGGGACTGGGTAGGACACCTGAAGCACTGTGAACTTTATTCCAAGGACATGGCATGCTGCTGAGGGAGAGTTCCATGGTCAGAGCTGGGGTGTTTTTCTTTTTCTTTTTCTTTTTTTTTTTTTATAAAACACTCTGACTGGAGTGTGGAGGATGGATCGTGTTTTGTTTTGTTTTCCCCCTGGAAAACCACCACCTGCAACACAGCTGTGACTTGATAAACAAGTGGAACATTCTTCAGTACAGTGAAGGGAGAGTAACTGTCTCAAAGGCTGAAGCATGGCACCAGCTGCCTGGCTGCACAGGAGGTGAAGTGGGATTGGGGCAACTGTGAAAGCAGCAGGGTGCCTTGGGGCTGTCTGTGGGTGTGGGCAGAGGGAGTGCTTTCCTGGCATCCTCCATTCTTTCCCTATCACAGTGGGCATCGGCGTGGAAGTGGCCGGGGTGAGGGAGACTGCTGGAGGCCTTAGCTGTGACAATCAATGATCTGCAGTGGGGACCGGGATAGTAACAGTGTCAGGGCTGAAATCACACGGGCCCTTTAAGAGGCCCCCAGAGCAGAGGGGACTGTGAAAGCCCATAGAAAGTGGCTAACGCAGAAGACTGCAGACAGGTCTCCAAACATCCTCAAGCAATTTGCCCCTGGTGCTGTCACCAACTCCATCTGTTCCCAAGTCTCATACCTGTCCCCAGGTCTTCCTTATCATTTGCCTTCCTGGTCCTGCCTTAGAGGCGCATTTTGCCCCACACTGCAAACTTACTGTCCTCCGGAATGGTTTAACATCTTCCGGTCAGGAATCTGAGGTTGGAATCTGAGGGTGACTTGTCCCAGTGGTGCTTCTGTCTGCACAACTTTGTTGCATGGGAGATGACAGACAGATGCCCTGTGGGTTAGACAGCACATGGGTCTGCAGACAGTCCATGTGGGCACCTCCGGCACAGCCTGCTTTGATTGCACAATATTGGTTTAGCCCCACCCTGCTACTGAAGTCCACACCAGGGCCTTAGATGACCAGGCAACTTGGGAATAATAGTGTGTGTTTATTAAGAGAATAAAATACATGTTATAGATAAAAGAAAAAAAATGATTTCATGCTTTAAGTGTGAAGATCAATTATCCATAAAATTATGGCTAATATATACCATTTGATATTCGATGCTGCTAAGTAAATGAGGAGTTAAGAGATTTTAAAAATTAAAGTAGCGTCTGTCTGCTGCCACTAAATCAAGCTCAAGAAATGAATGCAGACTCCACCTGCCCATAGTCTTAGCACAAAAATCTCTACATGTAGTGTTAGAAAATGAAATTCTGGGCAAATCAGGAGTAAGCCTTTTCCTGTCCCCACTATCTTTTCCACCTGGCAAGTTTTTACAGTTTTTCTATTTGAAGAGACATCTTGCTTTGTGTTTCTGTCATGCTGAGAGAAGGATGGGGACATTAAAGGAAGGGAAAGGAAGGGAGAGGAGCTGAGTTGCTGTCTGCAGCAGGCAGGGACCCCAGGAGGGCATCAGGGTGGAGGTGGGGGCAGGGAAAGTGGAGCTATGGAGGTGGCGCTGTCAACCCTGATCTATTTCTGCAAGCGCTGGGATCTGTCTTTGCCCCTGCTTTCAGCAGCAGTGACATTGCCTTCAGGCAGCTCTGTAGCCAAGCTACACTAAGTGATAGCTGTCCTGGCCATTTTCCTAAATGTCACCAGTGAAAGATAGTCACACCTCCCTGGAGTACACACGCTTCACTTGTGGGTAAGTGGACACTTGGTTCCGTTTTCACAGTTTCCAAAAATTGGCCATGGATGAATCACAATTGTGTCACCTTGCCTGGTATGACAAGCCAGAGATGGAGGTGTAGAGAAATGATTTTTAAAAATGTGCTATCCTTTCTGTGTGGCAGTAGAACGACTTTCCTGCCATCCGGAGAAGCATGTGCTTTGAATTATTTTTAAAGCTATAAAGGCAGATCTGTAAAAGGCAATGTGTATCTGATAGTTCTGTTTTCATCAGCTCCATTCAGAATCACATCCATTCCTGGAAATGTCGGGGAAAAGGGAAGGAGGCAGAGAACAAGTAGAGGCTGAATGCCTGTGCGTGCTTTACATAATTAGTCGGCATCAGTTAAAATCCAGAAACTCCAGTGTCCGAGCCACGTAACTGTCCATGTATTTTCAAACAGTTCTCTTCCTATTTTGAGCCCCTGTGTAGTGACAGGAACTTATTGTCATTTAATTCAGCATTTCTGCTCCCCTGTCCCTGGAGTGCTACCTAAGTTCTGGGAGGAGGAGCTGATGTGTTGCTGAGCCTAAGAATGTTGGAGGGGGAAAGGGAGGAACAGAGTGGTTGGGTGACATCTGGTCCTCAGTGTTATCCAAGTCCTATCTGAATTTGAACATGAAATGGAAGAACTAGATGCTGGCTGGTCCCTTATGCAAAATCATCAGATCTTCTCATCATGCATGGTCATTTTGCAACTCCTGAGCCAAATGGGGTATGGGACCCGTGATGAGGCTGTTTGAGCCCAGAGCTACTGCCCCACCCTCCTGGGGACTCTACTGCTTTCCCTCAGCCCACTGGGTCAGGGGTGTGAGTGGTGATGTCGTCCCCTCTTCTCGGCTATTCTCAGGCCACATCTCAGTGATCTTACTTACCCTGACCCTAACCCTGGGTATTTGGAACAGTATTTGCCATTTGCAAAAGAGGAAAATGTGGTTCAGAGACGCTCAGATTCCCCAGAGCCGCTAAGTATGAGTGGTGGAAGCCAACCTGTGTTCCAGCCCCAGGCGGCCCCTTCCTCAGCATGACCACCTGCCCAGCTTTGTTCACCCGGGCGTGATGTCCGCATTGAGCGTGTCATGCCTCACTGTCCAGACAGGTCACAGCCACTCCTGCTCTCTGTGCGGGTGATCTGAGTCCTACCCAGACAGCACTGACCAGGCATGCCTCCCAGAGGGCAGAGGCCACTCACTTTTCTCTCCATCCCACCCAGTCTCTGTCCACGGTATTTTTGTCTTCACGAGTGATTGATTATAATAAAAACTAGTATGTTAATAAATTAGTAAGCAGATGAGCATTTACCCGCTATAACGATTTGTTCCACTTGAGTGGTTGTGCAGCAATTATAGGCTAGTTAGCAACATATCCCCTGTACATATCTGCCCTTGCTTTGGCCTGTTAGCTCTACCCACCTCCATCCACACTGTGCCTCAGGTAACACAAATCTGGCAGCCATCTGGCTTTATCTCAGGCCTGCCCTCCTGCACTGTCTATGCAATCTACCGCTCCTCCTCCAGCTTTCTGATTTCCCAATTTCCAGGCTCCATGCGCAGGGTCTAGGATGTAGGCCTCTGCCCCATCTTTGTTAAGACAAAGAGAACACACAAGGCTGCTTTCTCAGGTCCCTTACATGGTCTAAAATTCCATGGGAAAAATCCGTGGCAGTCACAGAATCTGAGGATCAGGAGTCCTGGTACCAGCCCTGGGGCCTCCACTCAGGGCAAGTCACCTCACATCTCAGGACACCAGTGTTTTCACCTGGGAATTGGAGGAATCGATGCACTGATCTCTAGGGTTCCTTCTGGATAGAATATTCTATATTTCTATACAATAGCAGCAGGGAGAAAACATAAAAGTCTGCAGCACCAGAGTAAAGTAAAAATAATTTTAAAACAAGCTCTCTGTCTGCTGACTTTGAAAAAACCCATATTACGCAAAATAAAATGCTGTTGAAAACTCAAAAAAAGAAAAGAAAAGAAAAGAAAAGCCATTTGGGCTCTTACTTTACTCATTGACACAGGGAGCTATTGTTGCCCTTTTGCAAGATTGAATTTCAGCTCTGTGTGCTCCCCTGACAGTCAAGGAGACCCCAGGAACAGACAGCGTGGGCCCCTATCATTCCAGCAGTGCTCTCCCTGGCTGGGAGATCACTCCTCACTCCACCCGTGTCCCCATCTTCCTATTGGGACAGAAGGATTATTACAGTGGAGGTGTCTAACATATCCTCAGGGTGCCTCTGAAAAAGTCCTAGTAACTAATCCAATAGTAGTTGTTGTTGTTGTTAGGTGCCGTTGAGTCGGTATCCAACTCATAGTGACTCTCATAGGGTTTTCAATGGCTGACTGTTTCAGGATTGCCTTGGGAGTGGATTGCCAGGTCCTTCTACTATTTTTATGGTGCTGGGAATTGAACTCGGGACCTCAGAGACTGCAGCACAGCACTCTACCAACTGAGCTAAATCCCAGCCCAGTGTAATAGTACAAGGACAGAAATGCCTAATTTAAAAATTTTAAAACCATTTTAGATTAAAATCTATAGTGAAAAGAAATAACTGTAATTTTTTCTTACATATTCTATTGCAAAGTTTATTTCCCAAGGATAATACCCACAGAGTTATTAGGTCTGCTGGTTGTAAAGGATAGAAGCTCAATTCAAATTAATTTAAGCAAAAGTCTAAACCCTTGGAAAGTCTAGGGTTTTAGGGACCATAGGATCCAGGTGATATTTGTTTTTCTCTAATATGTTTTGGCCTGCAGCTGTAGCACTGTGATGTCTGATCCCATCATATCTTGGAAGCTAAGCAGGGTCAGGCCTGGTTAGTACTTGGGTAGGAGACCGCCTGGGAACACCAGACACTGTAGACTTGGGAGAAGGACCCGGCAACCCACTCCCAAAAATCAATCCGCCATTCAAAACCCTACAAATAGCAGAGAAGCACTGACTATAGTGTTTTGCTTATTGTACTTAGGGTTGTTATGAGTCAGACACCGACTAGATGGCAACCTAACAACAATCTGCTTTGACTCTTTTTCCCTTTGATTTGGCCCTTGACATCTCCTGGCTAATGTGGATGTTTTTCATGTAATCTCAGAAGCACAAAGATCCTTTCTTTCTCAGCATCTAATTTCTTCCTGGAAAAACAAAACAAAACAAAATCCTCTGAATGGTCCTGTTTGGATCAATCCCTGTTTCTAGTGCCAAAGGGTCTCCTGGTCAGCTTGGACCCTGTGTCTTTCCGTGTAGTTGTTTACTCAGGAGCCCTTGATTCTGAGCCCCTCCAGAGACACCCAAAGGGAGGGAAAGCAGATTCCAAAATGAAACACTGATGGGAAGATCAGAACATCCCACAGATGCCCTCTGTGTTTAGTGAATGGGAGTTTATGAGTTAGGACCTCCATAATGGTTGTTTTTGCCCTGCAGAAGTGAATCCCTGAGCCCTTGCTCAAGCCCTAGCATTTGAAGGCCTTATATTCAGTTCAGGCACTGTGCTGGGAGCACTACAGGCATCGTAGCCTTTAGTTTTTGCACAGTTGTCTGGCCTACTTTGGGCCTTTTAGGAGTCTGCCATCAGCCCAGCAGGTAGGCTAGGTCTCCTTCAGGCAGAACTCCACAGACCTGCTGCCTTCACAGCTCTACTCCACCACCAGGGAACCCACACAGCAGTGCTGCATCAGCCAGTCATCTCTGCAAGGCCTCTGACCTCTCTTTAGACCTGACAGTTCCAAGCACACACACTCTTCCTCCTCCCACCGGCTCCTGTACTTGCTCTGTGGCCCATTCACTCTCAAGGAGACCCTTCCCTAGTTTATGGGCCAGCCCCCATAGCTGATATCCTCTGAGGTAAAGCTATCCCAGTTTCATGTGACAACACTAGGGTTAGAAGTGAAGGAATCACTCGGAAAGCATACATCCAGTAATTCACTGACTGTGGTGTTAAACTCAAAGCTTAGGTATAAACTTACGGGCCGCTAGCTATCTTAAAACAATGCGTGCAAGGCCCTTACAAGTCCTTGAAAATTTGGTAAGTCAAGATAGAATTTTCGGTCTTATCAATAGACATATCAGCTTGGGAATCATCCTAGATGATGCTTGTGGCTGAGTTGTGAATTGAGAAGAGAAAACAGCATTTAAGAATGCAAGGAAACAGATTCACTATGAACGATTTTACTGTTTATGAAAATGGTACTTCCCAGCATTGTGTGGTGCACAACCTGAACAATGTTGCATAGTAACTGTGTGAGGATGGGAATATGTTAGTAACTTTATTTAAGATAAATCACCACTGGGCATGGTGGTGCATGCCTGTCATCCCAGCGACTTGGGAGGCAGAGGCAGGAGGATCGCAAGTTTGAGACCAGAGGCAGTCTGCATAATTTAGCGAGACCCTGTCTCAAGTGCTGGGTGTAGCTCAGTGGTCCAGCACTTGCAAAGCATGCAGGCTTGAGGCCCTGGGTTTAACTCCCAGTACTGGAAAAAAACAAAACAAAAAAAACAAAAAAAAAAACCAAAAAGAAAAAAGAAAAAAGAAAAAAAGAAGAAGAAAAGAAAAGATAAATCACCGTGCATGTAACTATGACTTTTCTTAAAAAAATCGGTTTAAGCCTTGCTTGTTTATATGCCTGTAGATTGAAATCAAAAGTCACAGCAGTATACTTGTGATCAGCTGGAGCGCTGTGTAAGATGCAGATGCTATAGGGTATCTGATTGTTAATTCTCTGCAAAGCAGCTTTCTGAGTCCAAGGATAAAAGTTATATAAGCACCAGAATCTGCAAGCTTCTTTTATTTCAAACAACTCTTAACATTTTGACAAGTTAAGCACAAATGAATCATAAATGTACAGATTAAGTTTCCTCTGGAATACAAATTGGCTTAAATTGGAGGAAGAAAATGTGGTCGGCCAAATGCATCCCTATTTTGCTGAGTCAAGAACTTTCAAAAACTAGTCTACTATTTGAAACATTTAAACACACCCTAATAAAACCACAAACCTGAGTACAGCCATATTCCAGGGTTCATCTACCATTTCAGTGTCAAAATGGTTTAATAAGAACATTTAAAAAGAAGTTCTCTTTCTCTAATTAATTTTTTTAAAGCTGGCATCTCCTACAATTTTCCTTGCATTTCTCTCCTTCACCTTTTGTAGTTGAAGCAAGAGCTGGTTATGTCTGCCTAAGGCCAGGCAGGGCGTGAGCACAGATCTCCTTGGCTGGCTACCTCCATTGCCTAACAGGAACACTTATTATTTGGGTCAGTGAGTGAAAACCATCAACAAGAAACACTTCCAAAGGGTGAGAAAAATAAAGTACTGCTTACAAGCTACACGTCCCAGATTCTTTCATAACACAGTCTGACTTTGCTTGGATGTATTGAGAAAGCAATTAAAAGATGATAGAAAAGTAAAGCAAGTCATCCTTCGTGAAGTATTATACTCACCTAAATAAACCGAGTAACCCTTTCTGGGATAAGGGCTCTGAATCCCAAGGTGGAAACTGCTGTGTGCTTATGGCCAATCCTTACTCCTTGAAAAGGGACGATACCTGTCGTTTCAGGTGACAAGCAAAACTAAAGATAAGGGGTTGAAGGGAGCCCATGGTCAGATGCCGAGCCCCAAAGGTGCAACTAAGGAAACAAGGAGTTGGATGAACATAGAATGAGAGGGAAAAATGAGTAGAATAATAGGGAGATAAATAAGTGAGAAGCCCATTTCTTGGTAGCAACTGTCATTTGCTTGTGATAGAGCATGAACTACTTTGATGTTGCAGAGCCCTTCCTAGGAACCATGACATGGGACTTCCTCTTAGTAGAGCAGAAAGCTTGGAGAAATCCTGGGATGAAACGCTTGACAATGACTGTTGAGACAGGATCTGTACTCAATGACTTCAACCTTATTACTCACCTTTGATTTTCAATATCATTTAGGAGACAAGCTCGGTAATTTCCATGTCTGGGCTGGCTTTTCTTTATGTTTCCATGCAATCAGCTACATCAAACCTTATGGTCTTGGTTGTGCCAGTTTGAGGTAAAAGTGGGTAAAAAAAAAAGAAAAGAAGTAGAATCCAGGCCAAACAAATTGCAAGCAAGCATTAGTTTTGCAGAATACTATGAGGGAAGCCAAGGATATTTATTGTTTGGTTGTGGATTCTGGGTCCAGAAGTGAAATCTCATTATATTTGCCTTTGCCTTTTCTTTTCTTCTCTCTTTTCTTTTCTTCTCTCTCTCTCTTTCCTCTCTTCTCTTCTTTCTTTTCTTTTCTTCTCTTTCTCTTCCCATCTCTTCCCTCTTCTTGCCCGTCCTCCCTTTCCCTTCTCCATCCTTCCTTCTCTTCTTTTCTTCCTCTTTCCTTCTGACATTTTTTCTGTCTTCTGTGTAAATTGTTGCTGAGGATTGTCCAGACGGTGTTGAAAACACTGATTTCAGAGTCATTTAGACCTTCAGAAGTATCCCGCCTCTGTTTCAGGTTGCCTGAAAGTCCTATAGCCTTCCACCTGCCTATCTGATAGGAAGTCCTTGTTATCAGAAGTCTCCATGTAAATTCAGCATCTACTCTTGGCTAGCCACATTGTTTTTATTTATAGAATTTCCAGGTAGACTCTAGAATAGCATCGATAGACGGCTTCTAAATAAAGGGGGTAAACACTGCTATCGGAGACAAAGAAACAATTTGCAAAACGCATTCAATTACAACAATCAAGCAGCCAAACAGAAGAAAATATGAGCCCCCTGTCTTTGGATCTTCGAACACACGGTTTTGAAGATGCTCCAGAAGGGGAGTGTCTATGATGCTCAGGTAGCTATGTGGAGGCTTTTGAGATGCTTTTATTTTTAGGTACTTGAATAAAACTCAAAGGAAACGGTTTGGTATAATGAACAGAACATTGACCATATGTAGGACCCAATATACCCGGGTTCAAATCCCACTTTGTTATTTATTGACTCTGAAGTATGGAGCGAGCTGCTTTTAAATTCATGGAGTCTTAGTTGCTTCTTCTGTAAAGTGGGGACGATAGCTATTTTGGAAGGCCAGCACTGAAAGAGATACTGTAAGTAACCTGACATCTGTTAGGCTCTCAACGAAGGTTGGGTTCCCTTCCTTCTTCCTTTCCCCTAAGTTTCCTCTCTTGCAGAAAGTAATTTTTTTTATCCAATACATTAGCTTTCTGTTGCTGTGACAAACGACCTGAGAGAGGTAAAAGTAAGAAAGATTTACTGTGGCTCACAGTTTCAGATGTTTCAGTGTGTGGTTGTTTGGTCTTGTTGCTCTGGGTTGGAGCTATGCATTACATAATTATGGAAGTATGTGCAGGAGAAGATCTGTTCATCTCATGGTGGCCAAGAAATAGAGAGGGAGGAAGAAGAGTGACCAGGGTTCCCAGATCCCTTCCAGGACACACCCCAATGATTTAGCTTTCTTCCACTAGGCCCCACCTCCTGAAAGTTCTCCTACCTTCCAGTAATGGCACAGGCAGGGGACCAAGCCTTTACCTCGTGGCCTTTGGGGGATATTTCAGATCTAAACTATAGTGGCCAGTGTTTTTCGAAAGGCCCCAAAATTCACTCAAAGTTTGTGCACCTGAAAGGATTCCACCAAACAACTCTTTAACAAGCTCCCCATAAAAGCACCTAGAACAGAGGTTTCATTTCTTTTAAAGATCACAAGGATTTAGCAATAGAAAAGTTATAGAGTACAAAATTTTCGAGCAATGGTTTCTAAACGTTGAGGAGGTCAGGTCACAAATAATCTAAGGTCCTTTCCAGTTCTAAAATTCTATGATTCCATGAAATTGAGGCAGTAGCTGCCAAGCAAGGCAGGCCTTTATGACTCAGAAAGGATTACATGCGGTGGACTGGTGGCTCAGCATATTGAAGATTTGATTAAAAACCCACTACACTCAAATGTTAGCTTTGGGATTAGCAGATCAAATAAATGCATGTTACCGTTTTGTCAGATGCTGCAGAGTCATTTTTGTGTGCTAGTGTATTTTAATGGAGAGAATATCTAGCAGCTAAGCAGACTAGCAAACAGTCCTCTGAAATGAGAACAAGGGTGCCTACCAGACCCCTTCTGTGGCCTCTTGATTGCTGACTGTCATTGTCTATGCGACAGAATTTAGCTATATGTTAATTCAGACATCTCTGTGAAAAACTTATAAAGTTATTTAATTCTGAAATTAAGAACCCTCTGGAAAATCTAAACATGGCTACTAAGGTAAAAATTGTTTTAATTTCTCTATAAGGGTCTCATAATTTTGGTTTGAATGAATTTATAAAAATTGAGTTCTGGATAACTTGGTTTTACAATGGTGGGCATGATTTGAAACAACTCGTTTTTAACATGTATTTCAACATGAGCAATGAAATGCAAGCCCCCAGTATATGACAATACCTGTCATGAGGTGTGTGTATGTGTGTGCGTGTGTATTGAAGGGATGTCTTTTCCTTTTTTCCTTCTGCTTTGTGAGTTTAGACTATAGATAAAAAATAGCAAATTTTAAATAGCTTCGCACTTAGTAGAAATATATACTCTATCATTTTTCTTTTTTTCATACTGGGAATAAGAAAGAGGCTGAATGATTAAGTAACAACATAAATTCCTAAAGGCATTTAAAAATCAAGATATTCTTGCCTAGGGGAATAACATGTTTTAGGTCCCTACTATGTGCCAAGTTCTGCCTTTGACACTTGTAAAGGAGCTGAAATCCTGGAGCTGTGTACGTTACCTCATATGATATTCTAATTTAAAGAAGCAGCAACATGTATCTAGGGTGGAAAGGAATTTTGTATTCAAACCTGTGCAGGTAGGATCTAAATGAGGTCAAGCAGCACTAAAGAGTACTCACAACTAGTGAGAAAGACTCTTACTTGATTATATCTGGATTTGTGTATTTTGGAATATTCACTCATTCAGTAATTTATTTTTTTGGCATGGTACTAGGGGTTGAACCCAGGACCTCACATATACTTTGCAAGCACTCTACCACTGAATTGCACCCTCAGCCCTTTTTTATTTTTTATCTTGAGACAGGGTCTCACTAAGTTACATAGGCTGCCTCTGGCCTCCAAATTGTGATACTCCTGCCTCTGCCTCCCAAGTTGCTGGGGTGGCAGGTGTGCACTACTGTGCCCGGCTTCATTCAGTAAACTTTCAGTTACTACTGCATTAAAAGAAATATGAGTGTACAAAAATGGCAAAATGTCTTTGCTTTTCATTATAGTCTAGAAGGGAAGAATATGTATTCTTTTAATCAAATGGTGTAGGTTATATGTAATTATTGATGGTATAATTTCACAACTGAATTTTCATGGTATGGGTATAAGAAAACTTTTATTTAAGACAGTCAGGTATTGATTTTATCCATACAAAATCCCCTACAAAACTTAAAAAATCATCAACCAACAAATAAAACCAGAAATTGAATAAAAATCAACCAAGCTCAACAACAGCAAAAAATCTGGAAAAGAGGCCACTAAAATATTCATAGTAATGTTTTCATGGTGGTCCAAGTATTGATGATTTGAGTATTCTTTCTTGTATAATTTTTAGAGTAAGCTTAATTCTTGTATAGTATCGATATTTAAAATATAAAAATTCTTTAAAAGTAGGCGATGAAGAAAAGAAGGAAGAATAAAAGCAAGAAGGGAGAGAGGGAGGGAGCAAATAGGGAAGGAAAGAATGGGAATAGAGGAAGGGAAGGAAGGAAATCATGCTTGAAAAAAGATATTTCTCTTTCTCTCACTTATACTTCTAAGACCCTTGGGTGTTTAGGACACAAACCCACAGCTGCTCATTTTGGATTGTGAGGTTTGTCAAGCTTTTTCCAGAGGTGATGGAGATTATGCAGCCACAAACGAAGCCACACCGAGATCTGGAGGAAATGGACAGGCATCTAACATTAGACACTACAGGAAAATAGAACTTCAGTAGCATGGCCGAGGCACACAGGAGGGAAGACTCACAACTATTGACCCAAGTAAATGAGGATGGAGGAGAGTGCCAGGGCAGAGAGGCACCTGGTTCAGAGCAAGGCTGGCAGTCACACCGTGGTGCTGAAGGTGGCGGGGAGAGGGGAAGCGGAGGGGTCAGCAGGTCCGGGTAGGGCAGGTGCTGAAACTGGGGCCGAATAATCTACTAGCAGGACCCCTGGGGGCACTTTTGTTGTTTTTTTAGTAGTATTTTAGTTAATGTACAAATTAATGGGTTTCATTAGGGCATTTTTATACCCACGTATCATTACACATCGTTCATGCTTACCCCTAATTACCCTTTCATGTCTCTCTTTCCCACTTCTGCTGGTCCCCTTTTTCCCCATATATGGTCCCCCCTCTCCTTACATGTCATATTTATATATGGGCTGAGGTTTGGCTCAGTTGGTAGAGTGCTATTCTGCACTCTCTGAGGCCCAGGGTTCAATCCTCAGGACAACAAAAACAGGGAAGGATCTGGCAATTCACTCCTGAAACAATGTGGAAACCATCTGCCATTGAAAACTCTAGGGATAGCAGAGAAGCACAGACATAGTGCCAGGCATGGCATAGTGTTGGGGAGTGTTTTGTTCTGTTGTACATAGGGTTGTTATGAGTTGGACCTGACTCAACCTAACAACAACAACAACAACACACACACACACACACACATACACACACACATATATGTATATTGTTATTATTGTTGTTAGGTGTTATTGTTATTAGGTTATTAGGTTAGGTTAGGTTGTTAGGTTATTATTGTTGTTAGGTGTATTGTTGTTAGGTGTAGTCGGGGTCTGACTCATAGTGACCCTCATAGGGTTTTCAGTGACTAGTTGTTTCAGGATTTCTTCAGGACTGGATTGTCATGTCCTTCTCCTGTTTTTGCAGTGCGGGGATCTAACCTGGGTCCTCAGAGAGTGTGTAGTAGCATTCTACCAACTGAGCTAAACCCCAACCCCGTGTCCCGTGTGTGTGTGTGTGTGTGTGTGTGTGTGTGTGTGTGTGTGTGTGTGTGTTTGTATCCTAGATTCTTCATGTGAGAGAAAGCATGTGATATTTGTCTTCCTTCCCACCCTCTCTAACTCTTTCTTATTGCCTGCCCCTCCTGTCTCCCTTTAATCCCCCTTTTCTCCTACAATAGTCCCCCTTTCTACTTTCATGAGGGATATATGTTTAACTCTAGAGTCCACATATGAGACAGTATTTGTCTTTCTGAAACTGGCTTGTTTCACTTAAAATGATGATCCTGTAAATTGCATGATTTTGTTTGTCTTTATGGCTGGTTAAAACTCCATTGTGTATATACACCATATTTTTCTTTATCCATTCATCTGTTGACGGACATCTAGGTTGATTCTATGTCTTGGCAATTGCAGATAGTGCCAAAATAAACATGGATGTGCTGGTGTCTCTGTGGTATGTTAACTTAGATTCCTTCAGGTATAGACCCAGAAGTGGCAGTGGTTCATGTGGTAGTTCTAATTGTAGTTTCTTGAGGTATATCTATACTGATTTCTGTAGTGGCTATATTAACTTACATACCACCAGCAATGTATGAGGGTTCCTGCATTCTTCTCAGCATTTGACCTTGGTTTTCTTAGCCATTCTGACTGCAATGAGATGGAATCTCAAGGTAGTTTTGATTTGCATTTCCCTAGTGGCTAAGGGCCTGCCCACCATAGCTCTGTGGTGTCCGATCCCTTTAGATCTCAGAAGCTAAGGAGCATTGGGCCTGGTTAGTACTTGGATGGGAGACTGCCTGGGAACACTAGATACTGTAGTGTTGGGAGAAGAGCCCAGCAAAAATCAATCCACCAGAAACCACTCCCAAAAATCAATCTATCATTGAAAACCCTGTGAATAGCAGAGAAGCACTGACAATAGTGTTTTGCCTGTTGTATGTAGGGTTGCTTTGAGTTAGATACCTACTCAATGGCACCTAACAATAACTAAGTGGCTAAGATGTTGAACACTTTTTTTTTCATATGCTTATTGGACATTGGGAACTTCTTTTGAGAACTGCTGTTCATTCACCCATGTGTGGATTGGATGATTAGTTTTTTGGTGTTTAATTTTTGAGTTCTTTGTATATTCTAGATATTAATTCCCTATCTGAAGTATAGATGGCAATGTTTTTCTCCCATTCTGTGGGTTGTCTCTTCATCTATTATTTCCTTTGCTATGCAGAAGCTCTTAAATTTCATTCAATCTCATTCGTCAATTCATGCTATTGTTTCTGAGCTATTGGAGTCCTTTTCACAAAGTCCTTACCTCTGTCTATACTTGAAGGGTTTTCTCTGTGCTTTCCATTATCAATTTCAAAGTTTCAGGTATTATATTAAGGCATTTGACCCAGTTTGAATTGATTTTTGTGCAAGGTGAGAGATAGGGATGTGTTGGGGTTTTAGCTCTAGCCCGGCTAAAGTTAGGGCCAAACCCTCGACGTAATAACATGGCCAGTGTGGGGAAAGAAGGACCTCGGGAGACCTTCAGATGGTTAGAAAAGGACAGGGAAGGTTTATTGGGGTGCTCCCCTGATGGAGAGCAAGGAGCAAGCAGCCCCTATAGAGCAAGGCTCTATCCCTTTAAGTGCTGGCTCTAGGCCTGCAGCATGGAATGCTGCGGGCTAAGTGCTGTTACAGCTCAGCCTTAAAGGCACAGCCACAGCCGCTGGTGTTCAGTTGAGGTCCGATGGTCTTGACTCTTGTGGCTCGCCTTCTTTACCCCCCTCCTTCCCAAGGATGGGAGGAGTTGGGAGGCTCTTCGTGGCTTGCTAGATGCCTTCAGCTCTTCGGGGCCCCTGGGCTTGATCTCGCCGGCTTGTTAGATGGTCTTGCAGGAGTAGGGAGCGCTGGTCCAGGTGATGAGGTTCAGGAGACGGTCAGAGAGGTTGGGTTCGGTGGTGCTACAGGGATCATAGGGTGAAGATGGGGTCCAGGAGCCCTGCTTTTATAGGGCCCTGGAGGGGTCACATGGTGGGGTTCAGCCAATCAGGACACACAGCTGGCAGGTACAGGGGGCAAACAGACATAACTGCCAAGAGGAGACAGTTATTACCTGCAAGGTGGTGAGGGGAGCCAATCAAAATTAAAGTGGTTAGGGCTGGTCAAGCTGGCCGGGGCCATCTTTGCTTACTCGATGGGAGGGGCTGTTTTGAGTGAGTGAGATGAACCCTGGGGTCAACTAGGGGTCAGCCCCTCAGGCTGTTATGAGGGACCCTAGCTGGGAAATATAATTTTAAAAATCCCCAACAGGAATGTAGTTTTATTCTTCTACATGTGGATATCTAGTTTTCCCCACACCATTTGTTGAAGAGTCTGTCTTTTCTCCAATGTGTGTTTCTGGCACTTTGGTGAAAATCAGATGGCTATAGCTGGGTGGGTTTCTTTCTGGATCCTTTATTCTGTTTCATTGGTCTACATGTCTTTTTTTTGCCAATATCATGATGTTTTTGTTACTATGGCTCTGTAGTATAATTTGAAATTAGGTACTATGATATGTCCAACATTACTCTTTTTGTTCAGGATTGCTTCAGTTATTTAGAGTCTTTTGTGCTTCCATATGAACTTTAGGATTGTTTTTTTCTATTTCTGTGAAGAATGTCATTTGAATTTTGATGGAGATTACATTGAATCTTTGGTTACTTTTGGTAATTAGCCATTTCCACAATAATTCTGCTGATCCATGAACATAGGAGATCTTTCCATCTTCTAGTGTTATCATCAGTTTTTTATTTTTCAGGGTTTTGAGGTTTTTTAGTGGTCTTTCACTTCCTTGTTTATTGGCCATTGGTATTTAGTTAAACTTCATTTTATTTCCATTCTCTCTTCTTTGTTGTTGCTAGGTGCTCTTGAGTTGGGTCCCACTCACAGCAACCCTATGTACAACAGAACAAAACACTCTCCAACACTATACCATACTCCATACTATGTCTGACAGTGCTTCTCTGCTATTCATTGGATTTTCAATGGCTAATTATTTTGGGGAGTGGGTTCTCAAATCCTTCTCCCAAGCCTACAGCACCCAGTATTCCCATGTGATCTCCCATTCAAAGACTAACCAGGCCTGATCTTGCTTAGCTTCCAAGATCAAATGGGATTGGATGGGTTAGGAGAGGGGTCAGTAGGCCCAAGGAGGGCAAGTGTCCTACTTGGGTTAGGTTTATTCCTAAATATTTTATTCTTTTAAAAGATATTATGAATGGGATTATTTTGCTGACTTCTTTCTCAATCTGTTCATTGTTGGTATATGGTGAAGCCACTGATTTTTATATGTTGATTTTGTATCCTGCCTCTTTACAACAGTTAAGGTCTTTTAAGTATAGGATCATATTATCTGTAAATAGGGATAATCTGACTTCTTCTTTTCTTATTAGGATCTCTTTTATTTCTTTCTCTTGCCTATTGCCCTAAGAATTCAATCACTGTATTAAATAAGAGTGGAGAGAGTGGACACCCTTGTCTCATAATGATTTTAGAGGAAATGCCATTTAGTATGACCTTGTTATAGGTTCTTCATATAGGCCTTAGTATATTGGGGTATGTTTCTTCTATTTCTAGTTTCTTTAGGGCTTTTTATCATGAAATGATGTTGAACTTCATCAAAAGCCTTTTATGCATTTATTGAGATGATCATGTGATTACTAACTCTGAGTCTATTTATGTGCTATATTATATTTATTGACTTGTGCAAGTTGACCCATCCTTGTATCCCTGGAATGAAACCAATTTGATATTATTCTATGATCTTTGTAATGTGCTGTTGAAGTCGATTTCCAAGTATTTTCTTGAGAATTTTTACATCCGTGTTCATCAGGGAAATTGATTTATAGTTTGCTTTGTGTGTGTGTGTGTCCTTAAATGGTTTTGATATCAGGGCTAATACTGGCTTCATAGAATGAGTTTAGTAGTGTTCCTTTCCTTTTTTTATCATATGGAATAGTTTGAGGAGCACTGCTGTTAATTTTTCTTTAAAGGCATGGTAGAATTTGGCAGTGAATCCATCTGGGCCCTGGCTTTGCTTTATTAGGAGACTCCTTATTACTATTTCAGTCTCACTGGTCATCATAGATCTGTTTAAGTTGTTTAAATCCTAGTGGTTCTTGTGGTACCATCAATGACTCTTTGCCATGTTAGAAGTTCTAAATTGGAGCCTCAAGGGATGTTCACTAGATTTTCCACTTCTGAGCAGTGTGCTCATTGGTAGGGGCTCTGTTCTATTAGCATGGGTCCTGTCTCCTGTTTGAAGGCCAACTATGTCACTGCTAGCTGCATCCAGTCCCTCAGGTACATAGAAATAAGTGGAAATCACATTTCTAGAATTGCTGCAGTTATTGTTTATAACCTTTGACCCCTTGAGGTAGGCTACTGTACAATACTTTGGGATTGAAGCTCTGTTACTTTCTAAGCTGTATGTGGACAGCATGAAACATGAGGGTACTTTCATGGAAAATCTCAGCTTTCTGGACTTTTTTTTGACAAAACAGAAAATCCATTAACATTAAACCTCAATACCTGCAAAGTGACAATGGGATAGAGTGGAACAATGCCAAATGTTCCTTTTCTTTGTCTTGTGTGGCTAGAATCTTCCCCAAAGGGATTGTTATGCTTACAGATAAGAAGAGATACTTTGAGTAAACACTCTCTCTTATTCCCTTGGCTATCGCATTTACTTATGACTCCTGGAACACGTATGCCATATGAGACCATGGAAACAGTGAGCTGAGCACCAGATACCATGCTGAGGAGAAGAGTGAAAAGATCCTAGGCCCCCAATGACATTGTGTCATTTGATCAACCAATTAACCTGTCCTACAACCAAGGTAGGAAATCTTCAGATTTCCTGTTAAGGAAGAGAATGTATTTTGTTCACTCTAAGCTGCTCTTTCTTTTCCTAGTTCTCTGAATTCAGAATATATTTTGCCATGATCAGATCTTATAATCACTGCTGACCAGGGTAAT